>JANTPZ010115342.1:0-12905 GCA_025593235.1 Vachellia pachyceras
TCTTTCTCTTTCTTACTTTTCTCTTTCATACCCACTTTTTCTTACTTTTTTACCTCGAAATCTGTAAAAGCTATAACTTCCCAAACATAAATCACATTTCAAAACCTAGGTTTTACCTCGGAATCTGTGAAACCTAGGTTTCAAACCTAGCATCCAAACCAGCCCTAAATATGTGAATGAGATTATCTCGTTTTGCGAAAAAATGCTATTGAATGGGCTTTTGACTTTTCCAAACGGAATGCCAAACAAGCCTATATATAAATTATTCATGTTTTATAAAAGTAACTTTCATTTCAACTTACTCTTGCAATTGAAATTAAGGTAAAAATCAACATATGTAATGTAATTTATATCTGGATAGACTTTTTTGAAAACAAAAATCAGTTTCACAAAAGCATATACTTGAATAATACTATACTGAAAAAAAATTCAAGAAGTTTAAATATATAAAAAAATCAAAATTCAAAAGTCAAGAAAAGTTACTTCAAGTGAACCTTCGGCACAAATTTATTAAGCTCTTGACTTCTACCCAATACAAAATGGAGGGAACACGTTAAGAAATGCATGTAGTTTGTTATGAAAATAGCTAGCCTGCCAATAGCTTTATAATCTAGCAGTATGAAAGCTCGAGGTATGACAGCTAAGTTATGTAAGAGAGGGTGTGGGAATGAAGAAGATAGGAATGATGATATGATCATGTAAGGTTTGTCCCAACTGGCGGAATGTGTCTTTATGGAAGTTGGAATGTGCAGCTGGGATGATCAGTTGGACTACTCTTTCTTTTTTTCCCCCAATTGATGATGAGCTTCAATTCCAATGGAACTTGCCTTGTATTCCTTTATATATTCGTTATCAGTATCACTCTCCCTAGCTGTTATCACCCGCTTGCTTATGGGACCTGAAAGCGAAAGGTACGTGCGTGTGCAGAGAGCAGGATCGAGCCACCATTTGAGGATGGAACCAAGGCCACTCGACATCATTCAACCATCTACGTCCCACATCTCATCAGCTCCATGCTTCTCTTGAAGACTACAAGGATAACAATAACTTTTTCACAGAGTGATAATTTGATTCTATCTCTATGCGCACTAAAAAACAAGGGTAGTAAATTTGATCTTGTTGTATATTGTAATTAATATATCTCCAAATGAAGAGTGACAGGAAGTGTATTTATAGAATGCATATTATGTTTGCAAAGTTTGCATAATCTTACAACACAGTTTCAAACATAATAACCATGGTTAAAACCATGAAATGTCCATTTCTAATTGTTATTATTTCCAAAACGTTTCCAACATTCAATCATGGCATTTATTAATGTATTAAAACTTTCAAAAGCACTCATATAGAAAGAATAGCCGGTAAAATTGTTTACTCGTTATTTTAAATGCTCTTAATAGAATGTCCAATCCACATTTAACTCGCACGTTGATGGTAAGGGAAAATTGATGGATTTGTCTCCGATAACCTTTTATTATGTGCGAGCTATCTCCTTTTCTTAACTCGTTTATTAACCAAATATCATATTTTATTAGATATTGATACACCCTCACATTATTTACAACAATTACAATCCAACTTCACTTGGGGAAATGACATTTTTTTTTAAATCTGATCCAAACTTATCTTTTACATTATGATCACAAACAGTACAGTGCAATATAGTTCATTTTCCATCGGGGAAAGATATCTTGAGCTAAATAGGTACAAATCATCCATGTTGCGTAGTAATATAAGCATGAATTTATTATAAGTATGACTAAGGCGGTTTAAGATGTCTTTTGGCAAATAAAACAAAGAACTGCAACTTTCTTGAGTTCTTTTTCCCCTTTTCTTAGACAAGAATTAACGTTAAAGTCGGTTCAAAGTGGCTGCATGTGCAGTGTCAACGATTAGGCAGTGTGTTGACAGTAACTTTTTCTTAATATCCTCCTATTGTAGGTTTATGATTTTATTTGAAGCATTGTTAAACATTAAATATATATACATACCTATCTCAACGGAGGTTGACATTGACCTGATATAGCATTGCATGAAATAAAAGATGGCTTAGCCAAGGTTCGTTCTATTCATAGGTTTTTTTTCCACAAATTTTATAAAAGGGGGTTGAGCTTGCATATTATCTAAGAGCAGGGCACCTAACTCATGATCTACTGGGATCTGTTCTTGCGGGTACTGGAGCATATCAAGCAAGCCCTTTAGTTATGGCAACACAAGTAGGTCAACCCAGCTTCATTAAGCTGTGGTGATACCTCCTCAATCGTCACGACTAGAGCCACAACAAAGTGGCACTCCCCATAATCGAACACTCTCCCTTTAGATGAGAGTACTAGTCTAATCCCTTTGCCAGTTAAACCCACGGACGATGGGTTTTTATGCATAGGTTGTTGGGGGAAAAAACAGTCCAAATTCATCCAAGGCTGATTCATATGTTGATTTACCATCTGCATCATATAGATATGAAGCCCATTTTGCATAACATAGGGCTGTCATGGGCCCATTTAATGCGTAAGAGCGTAAGGAATAATTCTTCTTGATAAGAATTCTTAGGGCCTACTAAAGTGGGTTAACTTTAGTCAAAGATGTTAATCTCTTACAAAGAAACGATTTTGAATTTACATTCTAATAAATATTCACATTTAGTGTTGGATAATATCTTAAACATAATTTGTATCAAAAAATATTGTCTTTAATAACGAAAATACCTTTGTTTAGCAAAATAAATGTGTAGAAACTAATTGGCTGGGAGAACGTGGCTTAATGTGCAAAGAGAAGGGAAGGAAAAAAATCTTAATTCCGTACATGGAGGAAGAAGGCCTTGGGTTATACATATGAAGAGCTGTTTTTTGAGAAACCAATTTCTATTTTCCCAAACATATCACATCAAAGGCAAAATCGTCATTTAACCTTTTTTCTCGTTCTTACTATTTGTGTGGATAGTAGTGAAAGAGTAATTAATGCTGTTGGTATTGCTTTTTTTTTTTAAAAAAAAACAAGAAATAAATGAGAGTAGTTAATGAGATTTGTCTCATGTTTCGGCTGTTTCTCACTGCCAAGTTCCATTAACAAATAAAAAAACAACCCCGAAGCCAGCCTATTGGAGCTTTGACTGCAATCTGTTTTGTGGGCTCATCTCTTGTCCCAATACTATTTACTGTCAACACAAGCCGATGTTTTGGAGTATTTGGCAAATTGTCAAAAGCGTTTATAAGCATTTATAATTATGTTTAACAGAATTTTTCTGTAAAATGAGACAATCTCCTTCACATATTTGTAGCGGTTTGTGTGAAAGTATTCATAAGTAATTATCCACCGCGTTACCAAACGGATCCACTTTGGTTATTTAATTTTATATATTACAATTCTCTGTTATACATATATATACATTATTAGCTCAACAATGTGTTACTTTGACTGGAAAATTAAATAAAGTCAATTATTTTATTTGAAAAATATAATCGATTAAAAACATTCTTTTAATTATTGAATTCAGTTTTCAACTAACAAACTAATATCTGGGTCCGTTTGGTAAAGTGGTGGAGAAGTACTTATGGGCTTATTCACACAAGTTGAGGCAAATATGTGAAGAAGATTGTCTTATTTTACGAAAAAACACTGTTGGACGTATTTATGACTACAAGCTAAACGTTGCAAACAAGCACCCTATCAATCACCAATCTCTTCTTCTTGTTTTTTTTTTTGAAAATTGTCAATATCAATATAAAAATTATTGATATTCTAGGGCGGAGTAAGTAATAAATATTACCAGCATAGTACTAATTGCACGAATTTTGCTTTGGTCTGTTTCTTCCGTACATGCTCCTTCTTTGATTTGACCTTAACTGCATCGTTCGTCAAATCATAGCCCTGCCTTCCCTTTCTCACCCTTACACCTGGACGGCTCCGATTCTTTCCCTCCAAAAAGCCTTTACTCCCTCTTTAGTATCCCTGACGTGGCATTCCCTCATCACCCCCACGTCACGCTCCTTCACCCAATCTCTGCTATCGCAGGAGGAACCACATGTACCTCGTTAGTAGCTACTCCCTAACGATGTTACACTTTTACCCTTCCACTTCAAAATTCCCTTAGCCCAGCAAGGCAGCAAAGCTCTCACACTTGCGCCTATTTCTGGTTATGCACCTAATAGCGCCACCCACGAAAGACAAAGTGCCAGCTTTCTATTCGCTGAGGTTTTATTTACTTTTAGCCCCTCACAGCACTCTGTCGGACACGTGGCTCTCCCACACTGGTCCACTCAGTTTGTCACACCCCCTAAATATCCCACTCCATTAACATTAGCGTAAAACAATAAAACATCCTTCAAAAAGGCCTCTCGCCGTAAAGTGTATCACTTTTGACTCGAATAAATATTTAATGTTATTTTTTTATAAAATGAAACTAAATTTACATTAAAAAAATTTTTACTGTGTTTACGAGACTAATTCATCATGCTTACAGCCTAAGCCTAACCCTGCAATTTTTGGTCAACTTGGGAGAGCAATTGGAACATGGTTGAAAAGGAAAAGGAAAGGAAAAAGACATCACTCTATGAGATCATTGATGTTATATGCTAATGTGACAAATAATCAAGATTATCTTACCTCCTTCCGAACCAAGCTCCCCTAATCATCACCGTTGATTCCAACGGAGAGAGGAAATGGACAGAAATGAAAGACACAAGTAACCTCTTTCTCATGCTGACAAAATATATTGAAAAGGGAGAAGGATTATAAGGTGATGATGAGAACGAGGATACGGTAGACTAGTTGCTATTCCCCTGTAGCATCAGGGGATGGCGGCCGCTTGTTGGGCGGCTCGGCTTCGCCGGTTGACGCGGGCCTCTCAGAGCGAGTTTCGCAGCTGCAACATGAACCAGTAGCTTCGAGCACGCCAACCGGACTTGACGGCCGCTCCGGCTCCGACTCGCCTCCGGGGCATCTACAACCCGCAAAGGGACACGTGTCCACCACATAATCTTCCATTAGTTGTTGACAGCTTCTCACCATCTCCTGTCCCCGTAGAAGAAAGCTTCTTTCAGTAAATAAAGACACCAAATTTTGTCACCCACACACACTCCTTTCCATGCTTCTCACTTTCTTCCAATTTCTTCTTTTCAGGAAACAGGAAAAAACCCAGTTTAGCAATTAAGCTCCTCGTTCTGATATAACTCTATTATTTACCCATTCGAATTATTAAAAACGCGAGAATCATTACAGCACAAAATATAATCTGCAGAAAGGGTGAAACCAGATTATGAATAATTTGTATTGACGATGAGAGCTTGTGCTGGTACTTTGTTTACTCCATTGTGAAAGAACGGTGGCGATTGGCCCTGGTCAGCTGAACAGAGGACGGCCGCGGCCGCTAAGGTCGACGGCGCAAAACCCAAGAAATCGATAACTGAAATGTTATTCACACAGATCGGAATCATGGGTTAGATATATCATAAATAACAGGAATCGAATGGGAAAACGCCGTCAGGTGGAGTCAGGTATATGGTTACCAAGAATGGTGCTGAGGATGAGACTGGAAGCAGTGGAGTAGAACCGGGTTATGGATTCGGGTTTAGGATCGGAGGAGCGAGAGAGCTTAGAGATAAAGTAATGGAGATAATCGAAGGGAGTTATGGAGCGTAATCTCCACATTAACTTGGTCATGACACAGAGCTCCATTCTTTGAATCGTCTTGGGTTCGAACACAAATATTGGATCCACTAATTGAAGCTCCGGTAACAGAGGAACTTCAGGCTCCTCCATTTTGGCCGCTAAAGACAAGCACGCCACTGATATCAGATGATACTCCCACTGAATTTGTCGCTGCCAATGAATAACAAGAAATCAAGTCAGACATTTTCGAGGGAAATCCGATATTTACCGGAGGAATCTTGATTTTCTTTGATAGAAGAGACTCATAGGAGGTACCGGAAGTGGAGAGCAAGACAGAAAACGATCGAGGTAGTTGACTGAGAGGAAAGCCGTTACCGCACGAAACTCAAAATGCGCGTGAACCTGCATTTCCCAGAGAGCGAGAGACAGATCAAAACAAAGATGCAAGAAATATTGTTCAAAAACGTTACGTAACTGGAGCGTTCATACGGACCTTCAAGATCCAGTTGATGGAGTCTTGCCGAGCGGTTACGTCGATTAAACGATAACGGCACCGCCGTAGGTAATCTGGGTCCGGCATGTGATGTGCCTCGGCGTCGATGAGCCCGCCGATGGTTGCGTCGTCGGAAGGCGGTGAATAAGACGGAAGGTACGACGACGTCGGGTGGTTTTCGCCGGAGAACACTTCATCGGCATCCTCACCGCATAGTAAGTCATCGGCGGCAAAAGCGTCGGCCGTGGAGTGAGGCATAGCAAAGGTGGATGACAAGGGAGCACGAAAATCTGGTCACAAGTCTCAACAGTAAAGATGGGGCTAGTTTTGGTCTGGTCATGCCGGGAATCAATGGCCTGTGTTTGACATTGTTTAAAAGCTGTATGGAAGATTTTGTGGGAACAGTGAAGCGTTCTTGTTTTGTCTGTTAGTTAGGATGCACTGTTGGGTCTGCGAGTCAGTTGCAGAAGGGGGGGGGGGTGAGGAGTTGTGAAGCAGGGACAAGACAGAGGGAAAGGAAAGGGAGGAGGAATTGGGATGTTAGAGGTGAAGTGTATTATTAATGCTGATGGCTAATGAGATGTGAGGTGGTGATTTATCTGTCGCTTTTTTTTATGGATTATTTTAGTCAATCTTATTTTCATTTTTACTTTCCTATTTTTAGTTTTGTTAGGAAAAATTGCTAAAAAAATCTTTTATTACCTTGAAAAAAGAGTGCGTCTTTGGCAAATTTTTTTTTCAATAATACAAGTAAATTAAGATAAAAATATTTTAAAATCTGTAAAAAGTATTTTAAAAAATTTATAAAAAATATCTCAAAATCTGTAAATTCTTTTCAAATTCCGTAAATTCTTTTGGAACTCGTAATTCATTTCTTTCAATAGATTTTTAAATACACACAAAATCTTAAAATTTGTTTAATGCAATTTTTCCTCATTCGCGGGAAGCAAATTTGGTAGTTTGATCTTACAGATTGATTGGGTTGTTCAACTACCTTTACAGTTGAAAGAGATCTTAAAAAGGAAGAGACAAGTTAAGTTTATTTAATTATTTTGATCCCGAATGATACTTCTGAATGTTCTTTTTGTCTTCCTTTCTGTTTTATTTTCAAGACTTTCTATTCAAGCAATTTGGATAGCCCGTTGAAAAATGGATACAAATTCTGAAATAGTTTATGTGAAAGAAAAAGTGTCTCGATAAGCGCATCCGTTGATAAAACGGG
This sequence comes from Vachellia pachyceras, assembly GCA_025593235.1. NCBI lineage: Eukaryota > Viridiplantae > Streptophyta > Magnoliopsida > Fabales > Fabaceae > Vachellia > Vachellia pachyceras. The sequence goes on from JANTPZ010115342.1 coordinate 7,323, forward strand.
TAAAACAAACAGATGGTGTTAGTGTGTCATATAAACACAAAACCTTTTGAAAAATAACTAAAAACGGATTATATACCTATAAAATATGAAAGATGAATGGCATCCACTAAAAAATGTAATTACTTAAGTACTAGTACGTCAATGAAAATACCATAGGAATATTGAAAATTACAATTAATTTGACCAAACCCTAATGCCTAGTTTGGAATAATTGAATTGATTCTTATGGAAATGGATTTAAAATTACATTTGGTATTTTTATAGAAATGAAGACGGAATCTATGTATTTTCTTATGAATGTTGATTTTTTGAAAATATAACAATAATATTTTATATAAGGGATGATATTTTTGTCCAAAAAATTTGGACTCACCCAAATGAATTACATGAGTTTTGGCATGGAATTAAAATTGAATGTTTTTGTGGAATTGAATTCCACATGGAATTGTAATTTCATCACACCAAACATAGCTACATCATGGAATTAAATTTCAATTCCATCCTTCCATTTCTACCATACCAAACTAGCTGTAAATCGTAAAATAATAGACTACCCCTCTCCTGATCTAATTATCAACCGATATCAATTCCTATGGGGATCCGTCTCTAGTTTGGTGCCTGTCTAGCAAAGTTTCTAAACTCTTCAAAAACATTTCAACAGTGTTTTTTCGTAAATCAAGATAATCTCCTTTACATATTTAACTTGACTTGCATGAAATCACTTCCCCACCGCTTTTCCAAACCAACACTTTGTTATAATCCATTGCCTTCCGGTAGAGAGGAAAAGGAGAAAATAGGACGTTCGAAGTATCCTATTCTGTTCCTGCGTGTGATACTTTGCTTTTGAAACCACAGTTTCATTTTTATTTGAACTGTGGTTTCAAAAGGGAAGTTTTTAAAAATAAAACAGATAATAGACTTATTTGGTTAGCCCATTTGGGCAACCAAAATACATTCCTGCGCTTACTGAGACAAAATTTCTCTTATATATTTACCTCAGAATCTGTATCCGTTCTTCTAACGGACTATCCAAACAATTATGCTTTGCAACAGTGATGGATCTCACCTTGCGATCTTCGTGAAAAGTCAGCGATTTATTGATTTCTTTATAGTGACACAATCTGAAGTGCAGGAATTGTAAAGCTGAGAAACGTTTCAGCCAAACCAGACAGACACAGAGGGCCAAGCCAATGATCACCATTCTGAGAAAAAAAAATGATTTTTTAAAAAATATTTTTCTTATTTTAGCCAGCGATATTTTCAGTGATACTATTTATAATACAAGAGAATTTCATTGAATTTATTGCAGTGAAGATCGTAAAGAAATCCGTTAAGAAAGGACAACACTTTACAAAAATTGTGACCACCCAATAAGCCAGTTCTTGCGGGGGGATCACATCACGAAGCCTTCATCTTCTTCCTATCAATTTATCTTCGGAAAAATGGATAGGTTTCTCTCATTGGGTTCATAAGTCCAGAGAATAGCCATAGCTATATCCATCTAATTTCCTTCATCTTCTTGATTCTTCTTCCCAACAAATCACAATGGCCGATCACAACCAGCACCCGCAGCCACCCGTCGCAGCTCCACCGCAGCAAGGTACTTCTCATCCTTCACTGTATTAATAGGCTCGTGATTCTCGACGGCAATGTCAACATTATAGGAATTCCTGATCTCTTTGTAATTTTGAATTGACCTTTTGAATCTGCAGGGTTTCCACCACCGGAAAAGGACGGTTATCCTCCGCCGAGTTACCCGCCGCCGGGATATCCACCGCAGGCATATCCACAACAGGGATATCCACCGCAGGGGTATCCGCCTCAGGGATATCCACCGCAAGGAGGATACCCTCCCCCGCCGTATCCTGGTGCCCAGGCATATCCACCGCCGTACTATGGACCTCAATACGCTCACCAACCGCCGCCGCAGAAAAACAATTCCTCCAGCGATTGCTTGACAGGATGGTAAGTCATTATCCTCCTCCTCCTCCTCCTCCTCCTCTTTGTTGATCTCTGTAGCGAGTCGGTGCGATCCGGTCGCCGCCGTTGATTCCTCTGTCATGCGCGCTTGCGGTTCCCGCGTTTTTAGGCGCGCCATTCACGTTTTTTTGGTTGCATTTTGCCGCGTAACTTTTGATTCTCTCCCTCTTTTCGGTAAAGTTAGTGAGCTGATCATTTTCAGTGGCACAAAAATTTAGTAAAATTCATGCCATTTTTTTAATAAATTCGGCTAAACAATACCGTTTAGAAATTTTATTAATTGGAATTATATAATATTTAGGTTCTTCCTATCAATAAAATTTCTGAGTAGAAAATTTTCGCATTTTTCTAAATAAATTTCTATTATTTTTTTTCAAAGCTATACTCCTTTTGATTTTTTACTTTAATTTTACATATGTGCAGAATCTTAACAATTCTGATATAATTTAAATATCCCTGCGAACAATGCTAATTTCGTAAAAACATTTATGATGGTATTATACAATATCCATTACAATTTATTATAATATTGGAAATTAAATATCATTAATTCAGCTAAAAAAATACCATCAATTAAATGATGGCAAACATTGTTGTAATAGCCCAGCGCTTACCTTTTCAAATAGTAAAATGCAATTATAATGCGATAAGTAAAAAATTAGTATGTATAGGATATTAAAAACAAAACTGAGTACTGTTAAATTAAATATTGAATAATAATACTAAATATAGTAAAATCATACTCCCCGAAACATAAATATAGTATACCATTAAAAATGTTAGTTTTAATTCTAAATATAATATCTCAATATATTTATCTTTAATAATTATTATTTTATTTAATCTAATCCATCTAGCTAACTTATAAAATAATATATAATATGACATTATATACATATTTTAGTGAGGTTACGTGACATTTGTTATAATCAATCAATTTAACTTGTTTGTTCAATATAGTCTATCTTTATTCCACTTGTGGTAACAAACCTGCTTTGATATATAAAATTCAAGTTACATTACTGTATTTATGATGATTATATATTTGCAAATGTGGTGCAGTTGCGCTGCTCTATGTTGCTGTTGTATGTTGGATGCCTGCTTCTAACAAGTCATGATGAGAATTACTTCATTCAAATTATGGATTCGATCAAGTGTGTTCAACATATTGAGCACAAGCATTTCTCTTCTTCTCTAATACTCTTTAAAACCATGCATGGTAGCTTTCCTATACACACAAACACACACACAAAGAATTCAATAAAGTGTAAACATTGCTGTTTGTTCAATTCTCATGTGAACCTTTTCATGCTTATAACTAATAAAATCATGTCAGCTCCCATTTAAATTTGTGTTGGTTTGTGATAATTTGTAAAATACATATTCTTGTGACAAAGAGGATACATCACAAAAATTCTGTGAATTCGTATTCCAAACCGCACTCAAAGGTAAGACATTTCCCGTTTTTATATGAACTTTTGTACCATAAACAATGGTATCTCCAATTATAGCTCATATGAGATGTAAAATATATCTTTTCTCACCTTCCCCATAGTGTATGAGACAAATGTATGTATTAGGGGTACCTTCATGAATGAATGTAGGACAGAGATTTGAATGCTCACTCCGGTTAGTAGGGAGTATGCTAGATAGACATTATCGAATAGCACCTTTTGATGAGAGATATGAACAAGAGGCTTCGAGAAAACTAGTGTTTTCTGAATTAGGGTTTAGGGTTTAGTAAATTCGGTTTACTTTGTTAGTCTTCTCATTGAGTTTACTGTTTTTACGTATATACTTTTATAATTGTGTCAATTCGCTCTTGAATTTATGGTGTGTTTTTGGATTTAACTATGTTTAGTGATTTCACATATGAATCTTGTAGAATTTTTTTTTGTTGAATATGGTAAACTATGACTGTTATTTGGATTTGAAGCATATTTAAACTAAATTGTTGTCATTTTTTATTTTAAAATTATTTAATCATATGCATTAATAGCTATTTACTTTATAAAAATGAACTTTTATGAGTTCATGTTTTGAGATTACGATTCGAGTTTATGTCATATAATAAATTTGTTTAAACTCATCATTAAGAAACTTTTGTGGGCTTTGGAAAGATTAAGGATTTTTAAATATTTATTGAATAAGAAGCACGTTAATTAGATGCCCTAAGAACTTTCTATGAATCCTGTGACTCGTTTCTTAGGATGCACAGTTAAAAAACGAATAAATTATTTTGTAATAAAATCTAAACTAAAATAAACAAGCGATAGCTCATGCAGTTGCATAGGGTTAACACTATGGACACATGTGACTCCCAATCGTTGCATCACTACACGGGCCTGGCCCACACCGCCAAATCGTAGTAATGTTTTGCAGATTAGCCCATTGGGCTTGGTAGCTGGAAAGTACGTTATTAACCTCATTCACAAAGATTTGATAAAAATTCACAAAGATTTGATAAAATACATTTTTAACATCCAGCCTCATCCAATCATTGCATCTGTACACAAGAAAATGAAATCAACTGCTCTTGTAGATTATGGGTCGTCTGTGAACACAATGGAGAAATATTTTTATGTAAATCGAGGTAAATATAAAAAAAAATTACTTCATTTTACAAAAAAGCTGTTGAACAGGCTTTTTGGGATCCCAGTGATGTATTAATTATTTCTTTCATATTAGTTCTCACAACATATCAATATTTTGCTATTTGTTTGGCAAAAAAAAATATTTTGCTATTTGACCTAAGTTTTATCTAAATGTTTAATATTTAATATTAAATTTATATTAAAGAAATAAATATCTTTCATCTTTTTAGAGTTAGTGTTAACCATTACATTTTACTTTTTAAAATGACATCTGATATAAAATTATAAATGATATTCTCTTTTTTAAGCACCACATCAACTGCAAATAATTAAATTAAAGAACTAATAGATGTTAAAAAAAGCATATGTAAAGTAATAAAAATTAAAAGTGAAACACGTAATTCAACATAGATTTTTTGTGTGTATTATTTTTCCTATAATTATGCTTTTAATATAGTAAAATACATTTTAATATTAAAAGAAATTTATATTTTCTAAAAGGCACAACAACAAGCTAATTTCTTTGGTGAGATGAAATTTTTATGAAAAAGGACGGAAATTATTTTTTTTTGGTTATTTTTCTCTTAGGTTTATCTCATTGTGGTGTTCAAGAGTTTAAAATAATCCTCTCGAAATTTTTATTTATTCTCTAAAAAACTACTATAATTACTAATTCTAATTTTATACGTAGGGAATAGTGATTTTTGTCGTAAATTTTATATGTGGGTGTGTCAAAGGAAGAGTCCCACATTATTTGGGATTAAGAGGAGGAAAGAGCTTGCACATGATAAAGGCCACTGGAGACAAATCCGACAATTTTCCCTTACCCTTTATGTGCAAGTTAATTGTATATTGGGTACTCTTTATTAAAGCTTTATGAAAATAAACTACTATTTTTTAAAGAGAGCTTTAACGTGGAATCCGAAATTTGAAAAAGAATATTATTACTGATTAAAGACTTGATTATGAATTTGTACTTTAATGTGATTTTAAATCACCTAATGATTAG
>JANTPZ010115347.1:0-10910 GCA_025593235.1 Vachellia pachyceras
ACAGCCGCAGCTTGTCCCGCAGCAAATGCAACCAAACTTGGAGATGACTGCCCTAGAGACCTGGTAATTGTGACCAATAAGAAAAACTTGTGGTGTTAGTTACCTCTAATATATAGATATAGATATAGATATCTATATATATTAAATAGCAGAAGCCAACTCACATGGAGCAAGTAGATATTGCAAAAAAGATACTCATAACTTGCCCTCCAGTATATCCTTTCTCTAGTACCATCTTCCCTCCGTACCATGCGGCCAAAGCATAACTGGAGAATATAAACATGCGAGCTGAACCTAAGCCGCAACCAGAAGCTGCTCCCTCCACCACGCCAGCACGGTAAGCTTTCAATAAAGATTTATGATACTGGTTGATAGCTTGCTTCTCTCCTGTGAATGATGCAACCTGTGAAGATTAAACAATACCGTTTTCATGTCAAGGGCAGTTTCAGTCTAAAAGTTTCAAGTGTCCAAGTAAAGACTCGTGAATAACTTAGTTGATAGGTATTCAGAAAAATCAAAGGAGGAAATGAAGAGTTCATCCTGCTAATAGGCTTACAGTTCGAATGGAACTGATTGTCTGTTCCACCGCATTTGCTGCTGTGGAATAGGCTGCTTGTCCGCGACATGCCATTTTCGCAGCAACGAAGCTCATCAAGGCACCAGAGAGGAGAAAAAGTGGAAGAAAAGATAGCAGGACAAGGGTGAGAAGCCAGCCCTTGAAAAATGATATGATCACACCTCCCACAAATGTTGCCACATGTTGTATGAACTTTCCTACCTGATATAACTCAAAAAAGGTTATCAGGACGAGTCAAGGGAAAATGGTTCTTTAGTAAATGTCGAAAAAACTCAAATGGCCAAGAACAATACTTTCTCTCCCATGGCATCTTGAATGAGAACTGTGTCACCTGACATCCCTGTAATAACCTCTCCACTATTGATTTCCCCATCAAAAAAGTTTACTTCTTGTCTCAAAATTGCCTCAAGGTATAAGCTTCTTATCCTTGCAGACTGTCTCTCTCCAGTGACCATCCAGCAAGTCATCTCTATCAAAACGGCATGCACGGTATTTTTTTGTCTCTCAGATTTATGTCAAACCAGTATAATGTGCAACTTAAATTGTAAGCATTTATTAGCAGAAAATTTGATATATATGCTTACGCAAAAATGAAGCCACAAAGGTACCCATAGCCAAGTATACAAAGTCAAGAGACGCCTGAAAATATAAGCAATCATTATGAAATCAAAATTGGACAACGTAAAATGAGGTGGTGCTAGCTAGATCCATTAATTATTGCATTACCTTGGAGACGTTATGAACCATTTCTTTGTTGTCACGGGTTCCTCCAAATGCATCAATGACATTCCCAAAGATAATCATCAATAGAGGTATGGTCATTCCATTAGCAACAGCTGCCATTGTCCCAACAAACATGAGAAGACGGTCAAAAGTATCTGCATATGAGAAAAGCTTGTAGCAGGGAACTGTTTTGTAATGGCTTTCTTCTTTGGCCTTGCTCTTCTTTAAATCTTCTTGCTGCCGATCTTTGTTTGTTCGGATAGTTTCAGGTACTGGGGTTGTTGGATTATGACTTGCTGATCCTGTTGTTGCATCAGATGTCATAATTTCCCCATCATCCAAGCTTGTGCCTCTTCCCATTTCTCTCCAGTGAGATCTCTGTTGCTTAAGAATCACAAACCATAATAACGTGTCATGTCAGAAGTTGCGTTTTTTTATAGTTGCAGCTTGCAAGAGCCCATAATAAAATTTCCAGTTTTTCTTTATTCCCATGGCCGTTACACCTTGTCGAGGAGACAATGGGTTCAGGAGTTTTAAAAGCTTTTACTTTTTTGGCCGACATAATTAGTCCCAACTCCTAAGTGAGTGGGAATGAAAAAGCAATAATTTTTTTCTCTTCAAGTAGCAGCTAAATTGGTCCCGAAACTCAATGGAAAAACATAACCAAGTAGCAGCAGTGTGAGCTAGTTTTTCAAGAATGTTTTTAAGGAATCACACTCCAATGGGAATTTTTAATCGTAGACAGTGTACAGGATTTAGAGGAAAGGAATTGTCTTAAAAACAATCAGCTGTAATTGCACAACAATCAACATGGTATCTCACCATCTTGTCAGGCCTCGTGGGTCATTATTACCAAATAAGCCGTGCACTAATTTGCAGAATTTCACGTTAGTCCATTGGATCTTATCAGTAAAGTTCGTCGTTATTGGACCAAGAGAGATCTCATTTTTTTCTTGAAAATTAGGGATTTATTACAATTTGTCTTGATCCACGGTTATAATATCGGATCATGTTTTATGGAACACTATTATGGGACTATTATTTTGCTTAGTTTGTGATAACATAATTAACTATGGTGGGAAATACAGTCCTGAAAAGCTCAAAATGTGAATTATAACAGGGAAATCTGCTAAAATTTCTACATTTGCAAAATTTGTTGCCAAAAGGCACCTAAAAATGGAAATGCTTAAGTGTTCATTAAAAGTGATGAATTCCTTCAAACTATTAGCTTTTAGTTGGATTGGTAGTACCTATCGGCTATCACTTTATCTGTCTAGATCTGATTCTTTTTATTTTTATGAAGAAACTTATTTTAATGGGTATCAAAAAAATAAAAAATTAATATCTAAACTTTGAATTTTCAAAAATGATTTTTTATAAAAAAATTGCTAGTTTAAGAAATTTAGATCTGAACTTTTCAGAACCAAATCTGGACGATCCATATTCAATGGGTTGAAAGAGTTCATCAACTTTAATAAGCACCTTAACCAAATCTCTTAAAATATTAGGTCAATAAGTGGATGCAAAATGACCCTCTTCAGCTATATCCAGTAGTCTTCCATTTTGCATATAGTTAATATAGATTGTAAATAGTTGCATATGCTAAAGGTAGGTTACACGAGTTTTCAAACAAATTTTACATACATTTGGACAATAAATTCAACAATGAAAAAACTTTTCAGCAATTTTCCCTTAATAGTATAATTAATATAGAGCTAAATCACAGATCTGGAACAAAATTGAAATGCTTTAGCATAAAACCAAGATTAGCCCAATAAAAGCAAAAACAATAGCCAACTAATGTGCAGTCCCAGATACTCAACGGTTTAAAAGAAACAAACGGTGCCCAATTAAGTAGAAGCCCAAAACTCACAAAAAGAAGTGACACAAGAGGTAGTTATTTTTTCTTGTTACAAAAATTTTAGGAAATGGGTTGGACTCACTCACGATTTAAGAATAGGGCACCTAACTCATGATCTACTGGGACCTGTCCCTGTGAGCACTGGAGCATGTCAAGCAAGCCTTTTAGTTCTGGCCACATAGATAGGTCAACCCAGTTTCACTCAGATGTGGTGATGCCTCTCCAAACACCGTGACTGGAGCCACAACAAAATAACACTCCCCATAATTGAACCCTCTCCCTTTAGATGGAGTACTAACCCAATCACTTCACAGTTAAGACAATGGGTACAAAAGGTAGTTATTAAATTAAAGTACCGAAGTACTATACATGCTTTTGAGTTTCGAACTCATGTCATAAAATTGGGTTTCAGGAGCAATTCAAACCGCCCCACTAGCCATCTTTGCGGAGTACTAACAAACCAATATTTTATTATATCCCTTTCTTTTTATATTTATTTGTTTTTTCGCACCACCTCAACTATCAAAGAGCGCAACTGGGGCTTCATTATTCCAGATGCCAAAATGCATCTGCTTCTTCAAAGCTCGAACAATGGCCGAATCCGCCATGGTTTGAGCTATCCAAGCTCAAAACACATCATTTCAAACCTTACCGACACCCCCAAACTCTCCCAGTTATAAACACACAGAACAATCCAAATCTTTCGGAAATCTGAGATTCGATCCGTGAAAGTGACAGTTTTTCCAATCGATCGAACACAAGGAAAACGCTAGCTCCGCAAGTTATGTTTCATGCATTTGCAAGAGCCGACGACGAATGACACAGTTGCTCCCTTTTGAAAAAAAAAGGGCCGATAATGAATAATGTGGTGTCCAATTTTCTTTATTCCCATGCAGTCAATTTGCTGGGAAGAAAATGGGGTTCCGGAGTTTAAAAGTTTCAACTTTTTTACCAACGAAGTTGGCCAATGAAAACCAATAATTTTCTCTTCAAGCAGCAGCTAAACTGATCCCAAAACTCGAGCATTAGGAGTGATGGCAATGTGTGCTGAAGCATTCACAGAAAGTATGAGTGAACAGTAAAACTTTTAGCCCGATGCTCGAGCATTGAAGGCTAGTGCTTAAGCACTGTCAATGCTCTCAATCAATACTTGAAGTATTCCCTTCCAGCATGCTGTGAGAATTCCCAATACTCGAGCACTGTGACCCGGTGCTCGAGCATTGCCTCTGCTGGGAGCTTCTGCTTGAGTGTTGCTTGATAGTACTGAGAAAAAGACTCAATACTCGAGCACTGTCTTACTTGTGCTCGAGCATTGACTGTGCTGTAGGCCAGTGCTTGGAGTATTGACTGACAGTATTGTCAAAAACTGTCAACACTCAGCACTGTGTTCTAGTGCTCGAGCATTGGTTATACTTTCAGCCAATGCTTGAAGTGCTGACTGGTAGCATTTTCAAAAACCCCAATACTCGAGCACTGTGATCCTAGTGCTCGAGCATTGGCTATACTTTCAGCCAATACTTGAAGTACTGCATCACAGCACTGTCTGAGTGCTCTGACTTAGCCCGATACTCGAGCACTATCTTACTTGTGCTCGAGCATTGACTGTGATGTCGCCCAGTGCTTAGAATATTGACTGACAGTATTGTCAAAAACTGTCAACACTCGAAAACTGTGTTCTAGTGCTCGAGCATTGGTTATACTTTCAGCCAATGCTTAAAAGTGTTGACTGGTAGCATTTTCAAAAACCCCAATACTTGAGCACTATGATCCTAGTGCTCGAGCATTGACTGTGCTTTCAGCCAATACTTGAAGTACTGCATCACAGCACTGTCTGAGTGCTCTGACTTAGCCCGATACTCTAGCACTGAGTGCCAGTGCTCGAGCATTGGTAGTGCTTGAAGGCTTTACTCGAGTGCTGAGTTAGAGTGTTGCTTAAAAACATATTTTTAGGTTACAGCACTCGAGCATTGAGACCCAATGCTCGAGTATTGTTCATACTTTAACTCAATACTCGAGTATACTCATCAAGTACTGATCTAACACTTTGAAAAACAACTTTGTAACAATTCCAAAACTTATTTTCAACTTCATAATTTCTTTAGCACAAGACATCCATTTTGTTATCATCAAAACAAGGTATCAACAGTTCCGTCTAGATCCAAGTTATCGTCTTGATCTGTCGAGCCGGTTCCATTCAGCTCCTTTGTGGCCTCATCTGGATCTGTCCAGATCCTAGTCATTTCTTCTCAAGCCGTCTGGTTCCATCCCCAAAAGATTATATGGTTCCATCCAGATCCCACAGCTCGTCTGGTACCGCCCAAACCCCTATAATTCATCTAGTTCTGCCCAGACTTTGTTCATCCACTTTCATAGTTCTGTCTACATAATTAAGCCATGCTGCCTTAAGCAATCTGAATCGTTTAGTGTACAAACTCAAGGTGTTTCCAAGCCATCTTAAGTTTGTAAATTTGAAAGGGGTGTTAAGGTTATTTTATTAATATTATTTGATTATGATCTGAGATTATATTCTATCTCTCTCTCTCACACACACACTTATATCTTAGAAGATCTCAATTTCTGACACTTCTAATTATACCTTGTGTCAAAAATTACATTAATTTTTTTCGGCTCATCTCTCGTTCATTAAATTCTAGATCAAGGAGTTGACCAAAAAAATAAAGAATTATAGATCAAGTGGCTAGAGGTGTCGAATTTGAAAACTGACCAATCATGTGTCATTCATCAAATTCTGGGTACTACTAATGGGTTCTTATAAAAACGTGAAAAGGGGGAATGAAACTTTGAGTTCTTGTGATTATATTTTATGACGAATGATGTTTCATCATGCGTGCTTCTTGATCCTTGCATATTTCAGATGTTCATTGAAATGTTACTAATGAAAAGTACTTGTTATTTACAAGCTTCCAGTACACTTCTATCAAAAGTAGCTAGAGGTGTCGAATTTGAAAACTGACCAATCATGTTTCATTTGTCAAATTCTGGTTACTACTAATGGGTTCTTATAAAACGTGAAAAGGGCGGAATGAAACTTCGAGTTCTTGTGATTATATTTTATGACGAATGATGTTTCATCATGCGTGCTTCTTGATCCTTGCATATTTCAGATGTTTATTGAAATGTCACTAATCAAAAGTACTTGTTATTTACAAGCTTCCAGTACATTTCTATCAAAAGTAGCTAGAGGTGTCGAATTTGAAAACTGACCAATCATGTTTCATTCGTCAAATTCTGGTTACTACTAATAGGTTCTTATTTCATTCGTCAAATTCTGGTTACTACTAATAGGTTAAACGTGAAAAGGGGGGAATGAAACTTTGATTTCTTGTGATTATATTTTATGACGAATGATGTTTCATCATGCGTGCTTCTTGATCCTTGCATATTTCAGATGTTTTATTGAAATGTTACTAATCATAAGTACTTGTTATTTCAAACTTCCAGTACATTGTAGGAGTGAACACATGTTAGTTTGGAAACAAGATATGTTTATCTTAACAACTTATCCTCAAGATTGCTTTAAATAATCTCTTGCACCTTCATTATTTATCAGAGCAATTTAGCCTAGAAGGTAGATAAATTAAAGCTTGGTTGTATTGCAGTGCATTATCAAAGAAAAAGGAGAATGGTCTTGTTGCAACACCTTGTAAGCAGCAGCTCAGTGTAACTGATGAGAAGTCATCCAATTTACAGTCCAATGAAGCAGCAAAGGCTTGTAATAATAATGGCGATTCATCTAGAAGAAAAGATTACAGCGCCAATTCCAATTGTCGTTCAAGGCCAAAAAAGACTACGACTGTTCCAAAGGAACCAAACTTTCAGACCCTCCATGTGCCAAAGAGCTGCACAAAGAAATTGACTTGAGTGTATCACCCCCCTCTCCCCACCATTTCCTGGGCTGTTCATTGGTCGGGTGTGTGTCTAATGTTCAATAGCATCATTGAATTCGCAATGGCAGCCTCTTGAAGATTGTTCTGGGGCCATCTGATACTGCTGAGGCGTAGGCAAATTTGATGATTCAGAGCCATGTTTGTTGTAACATAGTTGATTCTTTGTAAATGTTTTTTATTCATTCAAGATATTTCTAAAACAATCTTATAAGTAAATTTTGAGCATTCTAAGTTGAAATTGAGGCTATTTACTGAGAAAAACAAAATGCAAGGTATGCACTTTGTATTCATGTTCCATATTATTTTGGCAGAAGTATACAATTCCATGTCTTTATAATCCTTTAACAACTTGTATATACAATTGCAAGGTATACACTTTATAAAAATGTCTTTATAGTCATTTAACCTATTGCCATTAACAAAAAAAATGCTGATATAAAGATTTTAAATGTCAAATTTTTTTTCCAAATATTAACAAGTTTAATTTTCAAAATAACAATGATAGTTACAAAAATCATTTGAGACTATTGATGTTAGGGTTAAAAGATTGAAAACGTGATTTTTAAAATTACGGGACTAATCTAAAACTTTATATAAAATTAAAGAATCAAATGCGTACTTTTACCTTTAAAGGAATATTACTAGACTTCTTTTAACTAATTAGAAATAAATATTATCTTCAGATAATTCGGGAAGTTATACCACACATTTCACTGTCATAACATCTAAGGAAACACACCACCAAAAACTATGTGACCGTAATCATATTGTAGGGCAAAGAATTTGCATTACAAAACCAAATCTATTTAACACAACCAAGCTTCATCAGACACACAGAAAACCCCTCCACACCTTTTTTTTCCAAATCATGAACCAGATGGCTCCTTATTTGTTTATTTAGGTACAATAAACCGGCATTCCCACACGGATTCAGGCTGCATCATCCTGTGATACTAACAAAAACCATTCAAGTGACCAAGGAATTTGTATCTGCTTTTTAAAGTCATTTCAGGCCTTATTGCTCATGAGGTATTTCAGTTTCTCATTCGCAGCCACAAGTTCAGCAGATATGCCCGGTTCATCTGCTGAATGGCCTGCATCTGCAACCACCTGTTTCATCATAGTATGATTCAGTAACGGGACCATTTTTATGCAATCAAACTTCCAGGGAAATATTTTTTTGGCAAAAATCATAAATAGAAAAATCTGTTGTGGGGAGAAAAGGATCACCAATACAAATTCTTGATACTACAGCAGAACTGTCTATAAGCAATTCAGCGCTGGACAAGACTTGGGTAAATTTCCTAGTCTACATTTGGTTGACTGGTGGAAAAGCAATGAGAATTGTGACGCATGGAGCACATAGCTTTTTTGTTTTTCTTTATCTCCTACACACTGCCTATTATACTTTATTATTATTATTATTACTCAACAGTATCTATCCTTTACCACTTTTTTAATGTAAGGGAGCCAGGGTCATTTTTAATCATATTCGCATTCTTTTTTCCCCTTTTCTAGCCTATTAAGGATTCATTATATCAAACATACCAATTTGTTTCTTGTCAAAATTTATAATAAACACAGTACATGTTGGAATTTTTGTAATAATTCATCATCACATTATTGACTGCAGAATGTGACTGTATTTATGGAGCTTGAAAAACAAAACAAAAAAAATAACAGAGCAGCAGTGCTCTTACTCTAAAATCTGCCTCTGGCCAAGCTTTATGAAGGTCCCATGCTGACATCATTGGGCAGCAAACATCATATCTTCCCTGCAAATTTATGAATGACATGTTAAGGGCATTTGATTTACAAGATGGAAAGAAATAGAATCAAAAATAAAATTAATAAAGCTATTAAGAAAATGAAAATATGACTCATATCCCTCATGTAACAGAAGTTCAAGAAAAAATGCAGATAGATGCTTCTTAAATAAATAATTGCAAGAACATAATTACAAAGATGGAAAAATAAATATTTTCCACCTGACAAAACAAACAAGGCTAATGTCACCGGAAAAAAAAAACAATCAAACAAGGCAAAATTTCCTCTATCAACATTTTCATTGAAAAACATGACAGAATGTGAATGGTAGAATTTATGTGCTCATAATTTTTCAACATTTTCTAAAATATGTTGAAAATAAAAAAATCCAAAAAGATATTTCCAGAATTTCCACTAACCAATGGCATTTTGGTAACCTCACTCAGTCTATAAAAATAATTAGTAAAAAACCAAAATAATCACATAGAGTGGGTTCTGTGTCTAAAATAAACGGAGCAATTCCCTACATTTTTGACCTTTTATGGTGATTAATCAAAGATGGTTAGATTTTTAACTTTGCGTAGCAGACATATTTCCCAGTGAATGAACGTTTGGAAATGAACAAGTCTTGAAAATCATGGAAACTAAATAAATGCACATGTAAAGTCAGAAATTCGAAGGTACGATGACAGAGTAATATAATACCTGTACAATTACAGTGTTGATGTGCCTTATCTTATCAACATTATCCAACAGGAATGAATCTGAAGGAAAGAATCCCTTGTTTACGAAGTAATGGTTTTCAATCCTTGCAAATGCCTACAAAGACATACAATAATGACATCAGCACAATTTGCACTCCGAATTATGAAACACAAGAACATACAATCATATAACAATCCCTTTTTAGGTGATAGATCGAAAAAAGTACACTATTGAAGCACGAAAGATTTCAAAATTAAGAATAAAAACGCATTGCCAGCCTCTTAATAATCAAGCATCAATACAAAAAAAAGCATCATTATGTGAAAGCACCAAGCAGGATAGCAAAACAATTTAGCTTCTCCATTCTTTAGCACATTCTGTAGTTGCCACTACTGAAATGGCGTAACTGTAATATCCGTATATTCCTATGAGTGGAAATAAAGGTTAAGCCGGTATTTATGTGATGATTTAATGCCCATGGATATAAGGAAAATGTCTTTAGATAAGAAGGATCATAATTGACTAAATCCTTAGTTTTGAAGATTTTAAGTAAGAATGACCCAATGGCAAAATGGATATTTGGCCAAAATGACAAGATAAAATGGTCATTTTGATTAAAAATGGCCTAGGGCATAAAATGTCATCAAATAATAAGGACATTTTGGTAATTTGGTCAAAAGTCAACAAAAAGTCAAAGTTGACCAAAAAGTTAAAGTTGACCAAAAAGTTAAAGTTGACAAAAAATGTCAAAGTCAACCAAGGGCAAGGTTGGAATTAAGAAAGAGTAAAAAAAGTTATGGCATTTTGGAAATTATGGCAAAAGTAGAAAAGGTAGTGGCATTTTCGTAAATAAGTGGTAAATAAAGGATTTCGGAGTTAAGGACGACCGAGAAATAATTATTTGAGGTAACAAGAGTCCTCAAATGCCGGAGACCCGAACTGAGAAAAGTTTAGTTGGGTCATAAAGTAATTAATAAAATTATTACACGGTATTCGGTGCGGGCGGTTTCGTTGTACGGAGAACAACAGTGCCCGAAAAGCCCAAAAAAGTATTTTCTTAAAAAATTAATTACGGAAAATCCGGGAAGAATTTTGAGGAACGGAAAAGAGCTTGAGAATCAGGGAAAAATATAGAATTTTTCCATGTCCTTAAGTCAAATTGGCCACCGGAAGCCCGTTTTACGGTGTTGCACGCAAATCGAGGAATCCTGACGAGTTACAAGGAAAACCCGGAGATGCTATGGGCTAGGACATGATGCCACCTAGGCAAGGAAGCCTAGGGAATGGTGCCATGTGAGAGATAAAGTCTCCGGAAAAGTAAAAAGGTAATTACTCGCATAAAGGTTACTTTACGGAAATGAGTGCCACC
>JANTPZ010115348.1:0-16410 GCA_025593235.1 Vachellia pachyceras
TGATCCATAATCCATTTTAAGGAATAAAAGGGCACTCCCCAACCCTTACCTCTTGATTCCCAGAGAAGCTAGTCGTCGTCCTCTTCGTCGTCGTCGTCGTCATGACTGAGCCTTTGCTTCCAAACTCCGTTCTCCCACCTCAACAAAGACAAGTCGGCGTTTCCTCCTCTCACATGCACACCCTCCCTCCTGTCGCCATGTACGCTTCAATCTCTCTCTTCTTCTTCTTCTTCTTCTTCTTCTTCTTCTTCTTCTTCTTCTTCTTCTTCTTCTTCTCCTCCTCCTCTTTCCCTTTTCTTCTGTTTCACGATTCACAGCAGCTTATCTTAATTACCTTTTATCTTCCTCAGTTTAAAAACAAACCCAGTTCCTCTATGATAATGTCATTTCTGATATATTGTTCTTGTTCTTCTTTCGCACTGTTTTTCTGCTACTGCTGCTGTATATAACTATCCTTGTTCACCAACAGATGATGCCCATTTCTCATTTTTTGTTTACTTCACGGAACCCATCTGGGATTTTGGTCCATTCCCTTTCGTCTTCTTCAGCTTGCTAATCATCTGGTACAGCATAAGTTTTATTCTATATTGTTTTCTTACATGGCCAATTGCACTTATTCTTAATTCAATAGTTTGAGAAAGTAAACCACCATGACCGATCCCCTCTTTCTTTCTCCTCAGCCATGCCTGGACTTAAATGCATGCATTTATTAGTTTCTGCAGTTCTATTTGACATCGTATGAGTGTTGCACACACACACACACACACATATTTATTTCTGTGGCCGTCCTAGTGCTTGCCTTTTCCTTACGTTGTACTTGAAGGAGATTCAGGTCTAATTACGAGGTTGCAAAGCTAACCTGGAAAAACGGCCAGCCAGTAATGAATGGGCTTAGTGGGTTCATTCCTGCGGCCCACCAAAATCCCACATGGATCAGGGCCCATGACACGCTGGAGTCCATTGTTCAACAAGCTACTACATGCCAGCGTCGCCAAAAGTCAAATTTCATGATGATGCCACAGGATCATGATCACACCCCAACCAGTAGAAGCTCTGCTGTTACACCCTCCGGTGGCAGGAAGACGGTGCCGCCGAAGATATCCGGCCAAGCACAATCTGAGCCGATGCCAGTGAGGAAGCGTGTTCAGTCGGATTCCGGCTACCTTGGAAACGGCTTAGAAGAATGTGAACCCAGCAGTGGAGGCTGTGCTAGTGTCACGGCCACATTCTGTAGAAGCTTCAAGAGAAGTAAAACGCTTGAGGACGATTCTCCTTCTCTCTGTGAATCGGTAACTCAACTTTTTTAGCGTTGCTAATGCCCCTCTTCACATTAACCATTTTAGCAACAAAATGAAGGAGAAGTTTGGAACTTTGTAAGGCGTATATAGTTCCTATAGTAAACGTTATATGTTTGAATAATCTAACAGGAAAAACAAGACCTAGAAGAAGACAGAGACACCAAGGAAGAAACAGGCCGTTCCAATTCAGCAAGAAGAAATCGAGCAGCGGCTGTCCATAACCAGAGTGAGCGGGTAGTAGATGAAGCTTCCTGCTTCACTTTAAAGGAAATTTAAATTAAGAGAATGAAGAGTTGTTTGATTTTGTAAAATTTTTTTACTGATAATACATATAAGCAAATTGTACCTTTTCCTTTTTCTTGTTTTACTCAGAAACGAAGGGATAGAATTAATCAGAAAATGAAAGCTTTGCAGAGGATGGTGCCCAACGCCAGCAAGGTGAGGGAAAAAGAATGAAAGTAGATGATTTATTTGTTTCAAAGAAAAGATGACAAGAAAAAAAGAATGAAAGTAGATGATTTATTTGTTTCAAAGAAAAGAGGAAAGCTTTAACGGTGGAAGTGACTAAAACTGCAGAATGACAAAGCTTCAATATTAGACGAAGTGATTGACTACTTGAAGCAGCTCCAAGCACAGATACAGTTGATGAGTATGAGAAACATGCCACAGCAGATGATGCTGATGATGCAACAGCTTCAGATGTCCGTGCTGGCCAGAATGGGCCTTGGACTAGGCTCGGCCTCGGGCCAAGGTCCAGGATTGGGCCTGCTTAACCCCAACACCGCCATGGTTGCACGCCCACCAGTTCTTCCTTCTCTGCCACAACTCATAGTTGCAGGTCCTGCCATTACTCCATCCTTCATGATGCCTCCATTGGTTCAAACCCAGGCTCCTCTTCCAAAGTCTGACCCTGCATCTGCAGCTACCTCCAATGCCTCAGTTTCTTTGCCCGATCCTTATACCACTTTTCTTTCACAAGTATGTTAACATAATAAACGCCCCCTTTTCTTTGTTTTTCAGACTGTTAGGTAATAATTTGACGGGCTACGCCCACTCCTCCAGATACCTATACTTCTAACAAGCTTTGATTCTGGTTCTTTGTATTTTCTTTTTCTTAGTTTTTCATCCTTATAATACATGCCTTCCAAAATGCCAGTCTCTATAGTTTCACTAGTATTTGGATACAAGCTTAAAGGTGTTAACTTCGTTGAAGTGACGTTAACACCGTTAGGTAGGCTGACATGAATTGTTGACTCGGGATACGGGATAATATAACTTACACGTGGATATCAAACCTAAAATATATTAAAAGTATAAAGATTTGGAGTGAGTTTAACCTAATTTCACTCTTCAACTTGGTAAGTTTATTGTTTTTAAGGATAACATTGTCTAATCAAATTGCTATGCATGTTTGCTAATGAACAAATCCTCTAAAGTGATTTAAGTGAACTAAGTGTGTTTGATTGTTTTTTATGTTGGAAACCACTAAACCCGTAATTTTGATGAAGGCGGAGAACACTTACCGTCACCAAACTACAGTCCCTCCTTCCCCTCCCTCTTGTTAACTGAATAATAATTCCTGGATTTGGATTGTTTGTTTAATTTCTGTGTGATGATATACTAATGAAGAATATATATATATATATTGATGCAGTCAGTTAATATAGATATTCTGAGCAACATGGCGACGCTTTACCGGCAACAGAGGAGACAGAACAATCAGAGCATGAGCAGCCTGTCCCAAAAACATCATGGACAAGGCAATTGAGAGCAAACCAGCAATGTAATGCTGCTGCTTCTGAGGTTATAATGGAAACAAATAATTGTATATACACCCAACAGACAATTTTATAAAATGTAACTTACATTCCCATGTTCGTATATTATTAGACTGTCCACTATATATATAATCAGCTCAAGTACTTGACAAGTTTTGTTTTGTTCATCTAATTGATTATTTAACTATATATTGACTCCGACCAAGTCAGTGGATCATCAACCAGAACATCAAAGCTAATGAATGATCGTCAGAACTTGCAAATTAATGACTCCGACCAAGTCAGTGGTTCAAAGTTTGTGGAGAATGTGAGGACACATCTAAATTCTCAACATTTATCAAAAAAAAATATTATCAAGAGGAAAAATAAGTAAATGCAAGGCGTACATTTAAAGAGATATAGAAAATAAGAAGGTGAACAAAAGATTAAGCATCAACGTACATCTATTATGTGGGTTTCATCGATTATCATTTGGGTTTTATGAAAAGACAGGCCAATTTTATTCTTGGTAATTCATTTTGGGATATAACCTAAACATACTTAATAATCTAAGTATTTTGGGTAATATTTTTGGTTAGATATCTATAAACTTGTTAGCATAGGTGGTAAAGGTGTAACCTTTAAATTCGAGATTTTATGTTGAAAGGATGCTATGACATAGGTTCCACATCTATAATCTTACCTCAAGTGTCTTATAAAGACATGAGCTTTTTAATTTTAGTTATTTGGCTTGTTTGAAACAACATTTTCAAAAGTTCAATGCACGTTCAACAGTGTTTTTCTGTAAAACGATATAATTTACTTCACATATTTACCTCGATTTACGTAAAAGTACTTCTATACCGTGTTCCCAAATGGGCACATTAACTCTTGAGGTTTCCTCCTTGACAAAAGTAATACTTTGAACCATAACTTACCACGTTTAAAAAAAAAAAGTGATGTGGTAGGTAAGTTAGCCCTAACTCTAATTTTAGAAGATCTAGAGTTTGTGGGTAAACTTCTACTTATGTGATTATGCATTTAGGCAAGCAAGAAAGTAATCTAAAGTGAATTATATTGTTCTTATCGTTAAGAGCAATATAATCCCCCCCCCAAAACAAATTTTATAGTATATATTGATATCTGAATGATAATAGTACACAGAGTTGCATCACTGCTTTAAACTGATAAACGACAAAACGTACAAAAGTATAGAATTTTAACGTAATGTCCACATACATTTGACATGTATATCTTCACATGTTTATGAAAATACAAAAAATAAAGAGTAAGTGAGACAAAATGGCAAAAACAAAATAAAAAAGGATACGTAGAACACATGTATCGGTGTTCAATTCTCTCTATGGCAGTATTAATGATAAAGTTGACTTGAGAGATCATAATGAATCCAGGATCTAAACGTGAACCACAGGTTGAAGATGCTCATATAACACAGTGGGACCGTGTGTAATGTGCCCATTTGGAAATGCGATCGAAAAGTACTTTTAGACAAGTTAAGGTAAATATATGAAAGAGATTATCTCGTTTTGCAGAAAAAACACTGTTGAACGTGCATTTGGCTTCTGCAACCGCTTTGCCAAACACACACAATATCATCCAATGGACATTACATGTGGCCTCCGATTGAAGCACAGGCTTTTACACACACACACACTGGAATTAAGAAAGACAAAACCAGCAGTGCACAGAACGCTATGGATGAAATGGCTCCAATGGATGAATAGTGTCACCCGGAGCAGTGTCTATTTATCAGCACAGAGAATGTACGTTACAAATAGAATGATGCCATCTGTACACTAAATACAAGAGCATTCTAGAATCCTATTTGCCTAAACTAATACATTCAACTATACAGAGTAATCACAGGATTAGCAATCATAATTACACTACAATTCTTACTGCCTCCCTTTACTTTGACCTTCCTCTAGGATCTTGATCAGGCTGTATGACACCAAGTTTATCCCTCAATAGACAAAACCTAGAGTAGGGAAGTGGTTTCGTTAGACAATCAGCAAGTTGCACTTGTGTTGGAATGTACTGTACTGACAGTTTATTCTGTAGCACTTGGTCTCTGACATAGTGAGCATCAATCTCTATGTGTTTTGTTCTAGCATGGCAGACAGGATTTGAGGCAATGGCAGAGGCACTGGTGTTATCACACCATATGACTGGAGCGTCCTTCAGTCTAAACTTGAGTTCTGATAGAAGAGATGATATCCAAGAAATTTCTGCAGCTGTGTTAGACAAGGAGCGATACTCAGAATCTGTACTGGAGCATGAGACAACTCGTTGCTTCTTGGAAGACCAAGAAACAAGTGAATCACCTAGGAAAACACAGAATCCTCCCACAGAGCGTCTGTCATCAGGGCAAGCGGCCCAATCTGCATCAGAGTACCCAATCAAGTTCAGATTTCTGGATTGTTTAAGTAGAAGACCCAGGTTCATTGTTCCTCTCAGATATCTGAGTACTCTTTTTACTGCTGACCAGTGCTCAGATGTTGGTCTTGACATAAATTGGCTAAGTTTCCCAACACAGAAACTAATGTCTGGTCTTGTGTTGCAAAGATACTGAAGAGCTCCTATTGCACTCCTATAGATAGAAGGATTTTCAAGTGGAACTCCATGATGTGCAGACAATGATTTACCTAATGCCATAGGAGTTTTGACAGGAGCTGCATTACTCATTTGAAACTTTTCTAGAATATCCATAATGTAACGTTTTTGACTCAAGAACAGTCCTTTATCAGATTTCTGCATCTCAATTCCTAGGAAATAGTGAGCAAGTCCCATGTCCTTTAGAGCAAAAATAGTATGCAGCTTGTGTACAAACATATTCACACTCTGTAAATTGCTCCCTGTAACAAGTATATCATCTACATATACCAGAACAATCAGAATTTGAGTTTTATCTGTGTAAGTAAACAATGAAGAATCACTTTGAGAGTTGAAAAATCCCCATGTCACCAATGTATTCCTCAACCTGTCATACCATGCTCTTGGGGCTTGTTTTAAGCCATAGATGGCCTTTGACAATTTACATACATGGTTTGGACTGGTTTTACTCACAAAACCCACTGGTTGTTCCATAAATACTGTTTCAGTCAAGAAACCATTTAGAAAAGCATTGTTAATGTCAAGTTGCCTAATGGTCCAGCCATAAGAAACAGCAAGAGCAATAACAATTCTAATTGTAGTAGACCTAACAACTGGACTAAATGTTTCATTAAAATCAATACCAGAAATTTGTTGAAAACCTTTTGCAACCAACCGTGCCTTAGGTTTGTCCAATGTCCCATCTGCCCTATATTTTGCTTTGAATACCCATTTGCACCCAACAATGCTCTTCTGACCAGTGTAAGGAACAAGCTGCCATGTTTTGTTGTTCACAAGAGCAGCATACTCTGTTTCCATGGCTTTCTTCCATATAGGATCAGCAAGAGCCTTCTCCACAGTCTTGGGCTCCTTCAACCGAAGAGTAGTAAAACCCACAAAAGGTGTCTTCCTTTTGAAAATCCCTTGTTTGCTTCTGGTCTGCATTGGATGTTTATTCTGAGGTTCTGAATTGCTGTCAGGTGCTGGCACGCATGCAGCCTGATCTGGACAGCTTTGATGCTGCTTGAAGACCTGTATAGGACCAACATTTTCAGAGTGTGAGTCAACAGAAAATTCAGCAGAGGAATCATGACTCGCAGAGGCAAACTGATCTAGGTTTTCATTAGATGAACTAGACCCATGTGCACAGGTACTAGATGGGATATCAGAAGAAGGACCATGAGAATTGCTAGTATGCCTAGCTGAAGCAGATTGTGATGACTTGCTGTTACAATCGGACCCATAAACCAAAGTTCTATCAAAATTTGGTGTTTCTGTGAGTTCATCAGAATTTGTTTTACTGCTCTGTTGAAGAAGAATGGGACCAGAAAAATCAGAGATATTAGCAGTTTGTGAAGATTGTCTCATGTTGATGAAATCACTCGAGAAGGGAAAATCATCCTCATCAAATATTACATGCCTGGAGATATACATACGGCCTGTAGAACTAAGGCATTTGTATCCCTTATGCATACCACTATACCCCATGAATACACACCTTGCACTATGAAATTGAAACTTTCGCTTGTGAAAAGGTCTTAAACAAGGATAGCAAGCACAACCGAATGTTTTAAGGCTGGAATAATCTGGTTTCTTGTTGTATAACCGTTGAAATGGTGAAACTCCATTTAAAACCTGAGTAGGAAGTCTGTTTATTAAGAAGATAGCAGTGGAAAAGGCTTCCCACCAATAGTGAAGGGGCATTTGAGCTTGAGCAAGTAAGGTTAAACCTGTCTCAACTATGTGTCTATGCTTCCTCTCAATTCTCCCATTTTGAGAAGAGGTATGGGGACAAGAATGCCTAAAGATAATACCACATTCATCTAAAACAGATTGAAATTTTCTGAACTCCCCACCCCAGTCACTTTGCAACATCTTAATTCTTTTGTCAAATTGGTTCTCAACCATATTCTTAAAATGTTTGAACACATTCAGTGCTTCATCTTTGGACATGAGAGGATATACCCAGGTGTATCTGCTAAAATCATCCAAGAAGCTTATATAGTATTTGTGGCCCCCAGATGAACATAGAGGAGCTAGTCCCCATAAGTCAGTGTGAATCAAGGAGAGGGGAGAATTTGCTCTTGAATCTGAGCTATTAAATGGCAAACGGTGTGATTTACCCAATTGACATGAGGAACAAAAAGTAAGTTCATCTTCATTCATTTTGTATGGAACCTTACAATCAGACATAACTTGACTCAAAACCTTTTTATGTGGATGACCAAGCTTCCTATGCCAGGAATCTAGAATAGAGACATAAACATGACTTTGACTCTTAGAACATTTGTTATCTCTAACAAACTTTGAAATAAACGAGTGAGGCTGCACTGATTCTGAAAGCTGATACATTCCTCCCCTTGGTGATCCATACGCCAGAACCTTATCAGTATGCAGATCCTTCACAAAACAACCGTGTGAGTAGAATGACACATAAATAGGATTATCATTGGTGAGCTTCTTAACACTTAAGAGATTCTTGGTGATTTTAGGGACAATCAAAACATCCTTCATCTTGAGAAATTTAGAGTTCTCTCTACATGACAATACAGAGGTTCCAGAATTTGTAATATTTAAGGGATAACAATCTCCAACTAAGATTCTGTGATTACCTGTTGCATTACCTGTTTCATCAGGTTTTGTATCAACACAGGCGGAAGAAGAAGCTACATGATGAGTAGCACCACTGTCCAGATACCAAGCAGGGTCATGCCAAGCTTCATTTTCAGCCGTATAAGCTGAAGCAACTGGAGATGCATTTTGGCTAGTAGTCCTTTTTCCCATGGGACCATCATAGTTCTTGTCATAACGTCTGTAGCACGAGCGGACCTCATGACCAAACTTCTTACAGAGTTGGCATTGTGGTTTTTCCTGAGCATCAGCCCTGATATCTGTGGTCCACGGCTTGAAGGAACCTCTACCGCGAGCCTTGTTCCTCTAACCACGGGCTCTCCAAGAACCACGACCACTACTGTGATCTTCAGATTTCATCGTCACATGCGCAAAGGCATTTGTGAGGGACGCAGAGCTGTTGAGCTGCTCTAGCCGAGCTTCAAAGGTCATGAGCTTGAGATGTAGCTCAGCCCAACTTAGATTCTCCTTATCAGCTAAATAAATCACAAGAGGATTGTATTCATTGTCCAAACCTAAAAGAACTTACGCGACGAGATCCTCAGAGGAGACGGCACTCCCTGCCAACGCAAGCTTGTCGGCTAGAGACTTCATCTTGGTCAGATACTCATCCATCTTCATCGATCCCTTTCTTGTTCGTTGAAAGTCGAACCTCAGCAACTGCACTCTGGCTCTTGTATTTGCACCTGCAATACTCTTTGCAGCCTCCCAAAGTGCCCGAGAGGTCTTGCATCTCGTTAGCTGAGAGGCTATTTCTACGGTCATCGTACCGTAAAGCCAAGCAAGGAGGATCTGATCCGTGGCCATCCAATCTTCATACTCTGGGTTGGGTATTATATCTGCATTTGCGTCAAGAGTGTACTCCGCTGGTACTGCCTTTGTGCCAAGAACGAAACCATCGAGCCGGTGACCGCGAATCACAGGCAACAGCAATGATTCCCACAGAAGAAAATTCACACCGTCAAATTTTACAGGACTGGTCTGGCTTAGGGAGTTTAGAAGAGGAACAGATTTCATCGAAACAGAGGGAGAGAGCGACAGAGGAGTGGCGAGGGTTTTCGTGGGGTCAGTTGGCTGGGCAGGCGGTGTAGTGGATTGGGTTGATGGGTTTGCAGAGGGCTGTGTCGAAGGCTGAGATGATGGAGACGGGTGCTGGACAGGTGAGGCCATGACGTGCGTCTCGATTGCTCTGATACCAAGAAAGACAAAACCAGCAGTGCACAGAACGCTATGGATGAAATGGCTCCAATGGATGAATAGTGTCACCCGGAGCAGTGTCTATTTATCAGCACAGAGAATGTACGTTACAAATAGAATGATGCCATCTGTACACTAAATACAAGAGCATTCTAGAATCCTATTTGCCTAAACTAATACATTCAACTATACAGAGTAATCACAGGATTAGCAATCATAATTACACTACAATTCTTACTAATTACAAATCCAATAGGAGGATGGGGATGGCTTGTTGGACCTAAACATGATTGTGATCTTGAGTTTCCAAACATCCAAATTGAATGTGATTGTCATTTTGAAACGATGGGCACTTCAATTATGAGAATGGCTTCATTGCCAGGCGCGCGCACATATTGATATATATCATCAATTTCAGATATGATGTATAGCGAAATATCACAAAACATTCTTTAATTTACAGGCAAATTTATAGACTACAATCTCTCAATAATAGAAATGGTTACACAAGATTCAAGGATTGTTCATTTATATTTTATTGCCTTGCCCATACGTGAATGTTCATTACAGATTACATAGTAAACACAACCTCTTCAGAAAGATTAAAGTTAAATATAATCTCTCATAGTTTTGTGATTATAATTTTTTATCATTTTTATAGAGAAAATTACTATGGCATTCTAACGCATGAATGCAATTGTCAAAATGTCACACAACAAGTGAACATCATATAATGACAAGTTATGACACATGAGGTAATAATAAGTTCATAGCTTCCAACTTGAGGAATTTTTTAACGCTTATATTTCTTACTTGAATCTTATAGTGATTCTCCCGGATTTATACAGCCTTAATTGCAGACCAGTGTATGTTTTGAAGATGAGGGGTTGCATGGTGCCCCTAATGTGTTATTTCGACCCATCTGTTTGCTTCTGCTTGAACCAGAAGAGCTTTTCACTCGTCCCACTATTTTCATGTTTGTTTGGGCATTTATTATGCTCTCCTGCACTGGAAAAGCAGATGAATCTGATTGGTTTTGTTCTATGTCACTGCTGGTATGATCCTCAGAGGGTGTTAAATTGGTCTCCTTACACATTTTCTTCATTCATTATTATTGATACACCCACTTCCTTGATCATAATATGTGAATTATTATTTTTCCAACTTTTGAAGTTGGAGAAGGCTTTAAACTACTGCTCCTTGGTTTCACCTTGTAAAAACAGGAACAAACAGTTTCATGTGGAATTTTGACTCTTCTCCTCGTAACGGAAACCATTTTCTGTGTTTTTGGATTCCACGGTTTTGTGTCAATGGCAAGAAGCCGTCATATCTGCAGCAGAAACCATGGCAGGAGACAGTGATTGTTTTCACATCGCTATCTTCAGATTCAGTTCTCTCAGATTTCTGCTCACTACGAATGAATTCCTCCACGTACTATCACTGATAAAGGAGAAAGAGCTCCGTGCGAAGGTTCTACTCAGAAATATCTGTTCAGTGACCGGGCAACAGTTTAAAGTGGAAAATTTAAGAGCTTGTACGTTGCAATCAATAACACATGGTTAATTAATAATCTCCACCTTTGTCCGACTATCAATGGATTAACTTTTGTTAAACAGTAGTTGAATAGGGAAATGAAAATCAGAGGACCAACCCCTGGCAATGGGTGAAACTAATTAATTAACCCCACTGTTCAGCGCAGTAAGATATAAAAATAGGGACGAAATGATCAAAACCTGTGTAATAATGTGCATTACTGAACCATGCACGCAAATGGACAGTTATTGCATGCAAAAAAAATAAAAACTGATTATCATTGACAGAGCTTTTGCAATTAAAAAAAAAACTGTTTCTCAAATACTACCTCACATCTTTAAAATAAGACTCAATGGATTAATTTGATAATATTAAGGAGATTAAATAAATTATTTAAAATCATTTATATTTATTATTTTTCTCCAAACTAATTTGTCTGATTCATAAAGTGATATATAATATAATCAACACATAAATATTTTAAAGAGATAAGGTAATACAAGTTATAATTAAATAGTTTATTTAATTTCTTTGATCTCTTCAAAATAGTCAATTGGATTTTATATTAAGTAAAAAAATGTAGTATAGTAGTATTATAAATAAAACACTAAAATATTTGTTGGATCATATTTTAAGAGATGAAAGAGTGAAAAGTAAAAACTAACTAAGAAAAAAGCCTAACATATAGCAAAAGACTGCTGATTCAAGTAATTCAACACTTGTTTTGTTTAAATAAAGACTTAGCATGTATATCGTAAATGTAAAAACTGTTTGCTAGGAGAGCCTCACACTCATATGGATGGTCTAATAATCTTACTAAAATATCAAGACTTAAATATGATTAGCCCTTTCCCAACTTACCTCAAGCTTCCCATACATGCATCCCCAAGGTGTATGTTTAGAATTTAAATTAACTAACACGTCTTCATGATTTTGCTTTCATCAATAGCTATATGATGAATACCTACCGTATTAAATCTCTCTTTAACCAAATTACATGCTCTCATCATATTCCCCTTACATTCAAATACAAGATAAATACCTACCGTATTTCCCTTTCAGTAGCCTTACACATATGTAATGAATTGCTTACAAGCAAGCATTCTCAGAGAAACTGGTAATAACAACAACTATACAGCTTGTGTTATTTGGCATTTATTAAGGAGAAAACAGTAAGAACTCTTTAAAAAGATTCACATATATAAAGAAGGTTATTGGATATCCTGATCAAGATGATAGCAATATGTAATGTTCTGAAAAAGGGTAAAGAAATACAGAAAAGAGTACCTAATGAAGTTGTTGAGCTGAATTTTCTTAATTTACATCTGAAAACGTGGCTATTGATATAGTACAATGACGTGTTATCTACACAGCAAACATCATTTAATGGAATAAAGCTTGTTTCTTGTTGTTGCTATGTGATTTGCGCATGCCCCATCCAATGATTAGGTTGGTTTACTATTTTATGAAGTATAGTTTTGTACAATTAATGACACAGGGCAGTGACTATCACATATGATTGATAAGCACATATATGAGAGTTTCCTTCTATACATGGCTATGTGGGTTGATCTCTATATATATGATGCTTGTGGAGTCAGAATTTTCTGCTTGAAGGAAAAAAAATTATATCCTGATATACAGCTGTGGAAGTGTGTGGAAATTTATCTTGCTTCTTAAGATTTTTGTAGTAAAGTCTCCCCCTGTTCGTCATCATTTCATCAAGCCTACAAATCTATCTGATTGGTCGATAACAATATGACTCATCATTATTAGGAATGATGAAGGAAGGGTACGTAGCTTTCAAATTACTGACCCACTTCTTCAAGTTTCATGAGCTGGATCCCCAGTTCCTTTATCGTCAATTTTATACAAAACAAAATTTTCCCCAATGACAAGTCTGCTAAATTAGATTTTCTTCGTTCATATACTTTTAAATTTTCTGAAAACAACATCTCCACTTGCTGAAGTAAAATTACGTATATCTATCTTTTCTCTCACCTCATTTGGTTGAAGCCCCATACGCTCTCATCTAACTAATCTACCAAACAGATCAAGAGCTAGATTGAGATTATTGTGAGGACATTAATGAATGAAAGATTTTTGCAGTGTTGTGTGCGAGAATGATGATGTTGCAATGGGAAGAGAGTATAAAGAGAAAAAAGAGAGAGAATGATGTGTGTGTGTGTGAGGGAAAAAATGCCAAAATGAAAGAAAGGGGAAATGATGAGTGTTTCAAGACTCATGACAAGCTTAACAAGATCATTTCCTTTTCCTATCATCTTATTTTACCTTTTTTATGTTCATGACTTGCATTTTTCTGCATGTCATAACCGGATTGGATGTATTTTTTTATCTAATATGATAATGTCGAATCAATTAAAAAAGTATTTTTATGTAAATTGAGATAAAACTTCTTTCACATATTTATTTTGAATTATGTAAAATCATTTTAAAAAAAGCTAATGCAAACACACCCTTAGACCCCAAAAAAAGTTTTATACTTATATCTTATGATTGTTACTCCCTCCTCTTTTTTTAATATAAGAACTATGTATGGTTGAATTTGATTCTAAATGTAAAACCTTAATTCATTTTATCTCTTAAAATTAAAATTTATTTTATAAAGTATCATAATTGATTATGAATATAAAAATGTTTCCATCCAAAGATAGTCATAATTAGAATGGGTACTTTAGGGAAATCAACTTATTTTTATTATAAATAATTAACTTAACTAATTTAATTAATATACTTAAATATTAATTAAATTAGTTACATACATAATATATTAAATATAATTTACTCTCTTTAGCAACTCCAACCAAATTGATTTAGATTAATTAGAGTTTTTTGCACTTTTGAAGGATGAAAAAAATAATATGAAAATAAATTTCCGTTTGCATTAATATACTTTAGATGTGGATTTTACAAGGATTCTTACAAGTATTCGTGAATTTAGATGTGCTTTTGCAGCGTTCAGATTTTTTTTTTCGTTTGAGATTTCATATTACTAGTTTACAAGATTATTTACAGCTCTTTTCTGATTTACTATCACAGAGGCATTAAAATTAATTTGTATGGAGTATAACTAGAGGTTCTTTCAACAACCAACAGAAGCAGGGGTGGGTGACAGACCTTTGAAATATGATAGAAACTATTCATAAAGAAAGCAATCCAACTAACTTTTGATTATCTTTTTGTCATAGCCCTGACGCTATCAGATTCCAACAGGGTGATTAGAAAGATGAGATTAATTAGTCGCTAAACCATCCCCACTCCTTCACGTAATCTTTTTTCTTTTTGCTATTACAGTCACATGCTGACCACATTAATCACAACATATCTCAATCTATTTATTTCTCCCTTGTCCAATCAAAGTCACATCATCAGGACCAGAGTGTTTATTAGCAAAATATCTCCAATCAATCTTCAAACCCAAAAAAAAATAACAAACCAATCAATATTAATCACAAACAGTGATTTCAACTCACCATGAGCGGTGCACCAGATGGGGAAAAAAATAATTTGAACTTTTAATTAACTATTTGAAGAAATTGATAAAAAGAAACAGAGAGGCTGAGCGATTATATATCCCTGATTTTATCAATAATTATATTGCGTAAAGTGAATTCTGCCGAGTGTTTACCATGCATGAAAACTTGAATCAATATCAATGTGCAGTAACCTATAATTAATTTCTTCAATTAGAATACAATTTAAATAGTGTAGTCTTAACCTTCACCCAAAGACAACATAGATGGAAAATACACGAGGATGACTTGCAAACCACTCAAATGAGCTTTATTTTGTTATCTTTTTTAACTTTAAGCTCAAGCAGATGAAAACAAACAATAATATATTATACTTGAGTAGATAAAGCAAAAAAGAGAAAAGGGGGCTCCCTTTGTCAACAATACAAGGTCAAAAATAGCAAGAAAATTGCATCAAAATGATGAAGATGGGCACTGTTCCATGATTATCTCTGCCCCCTTAGCTTGAAGATGAGGCATGCCTATTCGTATTGTGGGGTTCCAGGTCATGTAGCCCATAGACTGATTCAGTGACTTCCCCAGAAAACCATTGACCTATTCTTCCTTAAATTCTGCTAGCCGACAAGCTAGTATCCCTATGCAACCGCACTTACAGAGCTTTTATGTTTCACTGGGTTTGAGTATTTATAAAGATAGGTATCTTCTTTTTAAGATCATTGCATGGCCAAATCAACTATTTTAAATTGACTTATTGCATATCCATGGGGTATGAAGTGAAGGGTGGTGATCTGGTGCGTGAAAATCTGCTAATTTAAATGGATTGGATTGGATTATGAAAGGAAGATCATCATCACATGGGTATATCAGACATGCATGCAGGCGAGGGCCTGTGTCTAGACAAACGTAAAGAGAAAAGAAGCAGTAGATATTAATGATGATTATGAGTTTCCAATGTTTATTATTAGTGGAAATGATTAACTATCTTTGTGTATACTTAATTTGTAAGATAAAGCAAATAATAATGCATTTGAAATCACTAGAAAAATCTCATGAAGTAAACAAATAGCAAACCTCATTTATTTGATTAATACGGGCAGAAATAGTTAATTAAGATCATCAATTTACCTTTTTTTCATTGAAAGGCAAGTTAAAGTCGCATAGCATGGAGATCTAAGTATCAACAGTTATTTTTGATATAGTAATAAATGCGGGTTAATCATAATCATATGGTAAAGCTATGATATGAAGAATTCAACGTAAAGTCTAAAAAGAGTCCAGATAACACTGTTGAAGTCCAAACTTCGAACTTTTGAAGTAGACAGATCTGGAAGCATTGATTTCCCATGATCACGTGTGTCTCCCAGCCAACAAACCATCACTATCCCTCAAATTATGGTTTCCCCTTGCCTACGTGAAACTTTGTTCAACTATAAAACCCCCCGCTACCCCCAACACATTTCCCCACTTATAAAATCCACTTGGAACCTCAACTATCACCTATATAGGCTATATTCCCCCAAGTAGTCCCTTCCTTTCTGCAAAACTATCCAAGAACCCGGATACAAGAACCATGGTTTCTGAGACAAACCTATCCAAGAATGTTTGTGTGATTGGAGCAGGGCCATCTGGGCTAGTGGCAGCGAGGGAGTTGAGAAAAGAAGGTCATAAGGTGGTTGTGTTAGAGCAGAATCATGATGTTGGGGGACAATGGCTATATGATCCCAAAGTTGAAGGGGAAGACCCTTTAGGAAGGAACCTTTTCCTAAAGGTTCACAGCAGCATTTATGAATCCTTAAGGCTCACATCTCCAAGAGAAATCATGGGATTCACTGATTTCCCATTCTCTATCAAGAAAGGTAGAGACATAAGGAGGTTTCCTAGCCACAC
>JANTPZ010115349.1:0-14184 GCA_025593235.1 Vachellia pachyceras
AACCAAACAAAGAATCATTAAAAATCATTCCCCTTCCTTCCCCTTTAACTAAACCAAATAAGGTAACTTTATACCCTTCCATCCCTTTCCATTCCCTCCTATCCATCCCCTTCCTTTCCCCTCCATCAAACCAAACATAGCCTTAGAGACAAGCGCGGAAAGATTCGCAACCCAGTTGTTTCTAATGGAGGACACTAACACTATGTCTGCTAACAATGTGGCTCGCGCCGGTCCACCTCCGACGCTCGAAAAGCCGCTGTCTCTTTTCTCGAATCTGTACTTTCCTTTCTCTTACCCTTGGATGGAGTGAGAATGAGAGAGAAAAAAAATTTGGAGAGAAAAGGAGGGGTCTCCTGTTTGGATAGTAGGAAAAAGTTGAGAGGAAAGAAAAATTTGAGACAAAATAGGATATAGATCCCACTATATTTTCTCCCCAACTTTTTTCTCCACACATGGAAAGAAAATGGAGAGAAAACTCTTTTTCCTTATCTATCCACATACTCTTTTATTACTTTTTCATTTTAACTAAATTTAACATATGATTTTTTTTAAAATTCTGACTTTCTTTTTTTAAAAGAATAAGATTTAAGATATATTCTAATATCTAATTTATTTTTTAATTGTTTAGTAAAACCTCACAACCTTTAAAAAAATATGATATATTCTTATTTAAGTTATTTTATTTTGAAATATAATGACCTGAAAATATATCTTTAATAAATAATTTGATTTTAAATTATTTAATGATATTAATGTTAATATAATTTTTTCATTATCATATTTTATTTGATATTATACTTTATATATTTTAAAAATATTTTATTTGTCACTATTTATTAAAATATTTTTATTTAAGGATATTTTAGTCATTCAACCATTTACACATTTTCTTTCCTTTCTGTTTTCTCTCAGCCATCCAAGTAGGATGAGTGATAATATTTTCTCTCCACGTTTCTCTCCTCTCCATTTTCTCTCATCCAATTTTCTTTCCTCTCAACTTTTCATCCTATCCATGCGGAGCTTTATATTCTTTTGTCTCTGTTCTTCTCTGCATTCGTAGGGCAAGTTTGCTTCTTCTTCTTCTTCTTTTAAATAATATTCTATTTAAAAAAACGGAAACACACGCAATGGTTTTATGGGAGATCTTAAAATTAAGCATCCATTCATAAAATAGTTCGCATAGACACGTGAATTTTACCTTTCAATAAAATTTAATTTACATATATTTTACTTTATTCTATTTTTTATTTTTCTTTACTGTATCATAATATATAAAATAAAATATATATGAATAAGTAGTATTTAATGAGAATCATATCCTTTTAAGTAATTTTTCACCAAAATTCACTTCTCCAACATTTATCCAAACAGTTTCTCATTTTCACAAAAAGTCACTTTTCCACCGTTTATCCAAACATAAATCACGTTATATCTTTTAACTTCTACTCAAAATTACTTTTTCAAAAGTCATTCTACCAAAAAGTCACTTCTTCCATCGCTTATCCAAACGTACCCTATAAAGTTGTAAAAATATAACAAAATAATGATTATATTTATAAGAATAAAAATTAAAGTTGATCTACATGATAAATAGTGATTGCTAGTACCACATTTTACCTTCTCCTCTTACCTTGTGGTCATTGTTCCAAGTCAACTTCCTTAGATTCAAGCCTCTGATTTATTTTTGTAGTTGATGTATTTAAATCAAACCAAAGTGAGTCAAAGGCTTCATTAGATGGTCCACCCTGGTCAAAAGTATAAGCAATGCATTCAATCAAAATTAATATTAGATCACCTAATAAAGATTACAGAGATACTTAAAATTAATCATCAATAAAATCCTCACATTAACACCTAATAAAATCTTTGTATTTGAACTCAAAGTTTTATAGATTATAAGTCTATATATTACCGCATCAATCTTTATAGGAGTGTCTTTGACTAAATGAGCAAGATTTTGGAAAACAGCGTGCAAATTCGGCAAGGGAATGGCCAAAAGAAAATAGTAGGTAGTCGAAATAAACCCTTCTCATATATTTACCTCATAAATCGTTAGAAAAGCAGCTTCCAAAGTCAATCCAAATGAGTACAAAATCTTTTTTTTTTTTATACAAAGAAAGAGAGCACAAGGCTCAAGAGAACAAACAGAAATTACATAATAAAGGGATGAGCTCCCAAGCAGTCATTGTAGTACATAGTCTGCAGATGATGAGGGCAGGACCAATAAACAGAAGAGGAGGAAATGGCTTGTTTAGCAAGCGGATCCGCCATGTTTCAACTCAATTTTACTTGATACCAGGCTTTTCACATCAATTCAATTTCATTTACACATCAATTCAAAGCCAAACCCTCGTCCAGTTGTTGACTACACAGACTTTCTCCCATGTAGGGGCCCACTCAGGCTATTTGATACGGAACAAAGCTAGTCCAAATTCGAACGACGTGTGGGCTTTTTTTCCCTTTTTGTGAATTAACCGGTAATTGATTTCTTTTCTAGATCATATTATCACTATCTGAATAACAAACTTTTTTTTTTTTGCCGAATACCTGAATAACAGACTAATCAATTTGTAAGAGTGTTGAATCATAATAGGAGCATTTTATTTAGTAATTATCATAGCTGTATACCTATAACTTTATCATGAGACTATTCGTTAAGTTAGAATATCATCTTGCCAATTAATATGTGGACTTTAAATGTAATGCAAGGATTTAGCATTTCAATATCTTAACCCACAAAGTCCATATTTGAAAAAAGGAGTGCCAACATTCTCACATGAGTTGAATCACGCAAAAATTGTTAATTCTCCATAATATAATGAATCGAAATTTAAATCATTATTAAAAGAACCATCCACATTTTATTTCTAGTAACTACGTATGCAATATGTAGCCAAAACATACCGCATCTTGGGAATGGAATGGAAGCACTACTCAAACAAGGAAAATAATCCAATTAGACTGACAATTAGGCGTGTGAGCTCAACACATCTTAATTAGATCTAGTACATGAGACAAATCCACCTAAATATATATCAATCATTACAAGCAAACTTTTAATTAATACGAGATTTTCATGTTAACTCAACTCTACTCACACTTCACACCCACATCATATAGATAATATTAACCTAGGTTTTGTAGTCTGATGTTATGATGTCTCTTAACTGGGAGGTCACATGTTTGATCATGCTATTGTAACCTGATGCCATTAGTACATGCCCATTTAAATAAAAAAATATAGATAATATTAAGCCCGTGTTTGGATAATTTACAGCATTCCCTTTAGTATATATCACCACTCAATACAATCTGACATTATATAGAATCTCCCTTGGAGCTAGCTGGATGTGGTAAAACTCATCAACAAGTACATCCACAGAACTGCCCTTTCTATGTAGGCACTGGCAAAATTCACCATTTTTTCCCTCAGATTAAGGACTTTGGCTGCACTGTGCGATCCTAATCTGTCTTGCATCGAATTTACAGCGACATCGCTGGTACCTGGCCGGCCGACTGATCGCTCCATTCAAGGCTCTGCATGATTTCGGATACTATCAGGTAAAGACCGTGGAGATGAGGCACCACTGATTTTGCTTGGCAACGGTGTGTTCCTTCGGGACTGCCGCTTTGTGGGCACGAGAGCGCTCTCAGTTTCCCACTTCTCACTGATTTTCTCCTCATCATCAGAACTATCGTTGTCAGCGCTGGCCTTGAAAACCGGATGAATATAGGCATGCTGAAGGTAACCTTTCAAGTTCAGGTTAGGATCAGTCGCTTTTTCCAGTGTATCTTTCATCATTGCTTCCTGTATAAGCCCACAAAAATGTTGGCAATGTTTGATTTTCCAGTAACAGGTAAAAGGGACAACATAGTGATGATACACATACGCATTTTTTTTTTCCTTTGGCCTTTGACTATGCCAGTTTGTGGAATAAAGCTACTTAGAGCTTCGAAATGTTGTCATTAGCAATGCAACTTATACTATCAAGTGAAATACATACCTGTAGGGGATATCTAACAAAGGCAGGTTCGAAACGGCCTTTGCAGTACCTATGGAACCATATGGTAAGAATTGGGAGTGCAATAAGAAATGGCGTTGATGAAGCAGCTTCTTTGGTACTCAAGAGTCCTAACAAAACTATTTGAGAGAATACCAGCGCGACTACAACACGAAAATGAACGTCGGGCCAGAATGCCGCCCCACTCTCATATTTTTGATCATACACGTTAATGATCTGCAGTGGGAAGATTCATCTTATATATTAGCAAACATCACAGTTAATATGATACCTTGTAGAATGACATTATAATCATGATAAACATGTGCTTGGAGATCCAAAGAGCAAGCAAAGAAACACGGTGTTTTAGGATAAAAGACCGAAATACATGAATCTAAGATAGCAGTCTTAAAAAGGTACAATTAAAAAAGATTTGATTTTGACCAACCAACATAAAAAGATTGAGGTACTCATGAGAAGTATCATGATTGGTAGCACAAGAAATGTAAACATGAATATAAACTCAAATTATCCTAGAATTTTATTTCATTAGTCAACAAATTTGTAACTGATGACGAAACACGACATAAGCCAGCCCGAAGAAAATTATTATGAAAGGAAGAACAGCAGGTGTCACTGAAGCATAGACCAGACCCAGCAGAAAGTACAACTGAATACGAGGTTCTCCTGTGTTGAAACCAATACTCCCGGCATCCATGGCCTCTTCCCTATCTTTTTCAGTCTTAACCAAGAAGAAATTCTTCAAGTGATATATTATAAGTGGTTTCAACATCAAAATCTCTCCAGCTATGCCAGCCCATCCATCAACCATTATATAAGTAATGAAGAAAGTTGCTTTCAAAGGAATTGCATTCCCAATTGTTTCAGGATATCTGACACAAGTTTGCACAAAAAATGCTTAGTCTCATCAACATGATAGATAATTAAGACCGGGTTAGTGAATGATACAAGTATAAAATACGAATACTGAATTTGATTTCAAATTACTTACTTATTGGCGGGTTGGTGAATAAAAGATTGCAGCTGTTCGAATGCTGATCCCGTAAGTATGCTACCAAGAAACACGTTGATGAAATTGAAAATATAATATCTAGAAGCTGATCTTCTCTCAAGAGATGACAAGGATGAAAAGCCTTCAAATTTTGACATAATCATCAGTATCGATGGCAAGAAAATGAGGAAGAGCTTCAAAGCAAGACCAGGAAGAAATCCTTGAATAAATGACTTGATAACCTTGCTGCACAAAAGCTGAGTTCAGCCAAGTTATCCTTCCAATAGTGAAGAAAGACGCTGGCTTCATAAGTCCAGCAATGAAATAGACTTACATATCAATAAGTGGTGTCAGCCATGGTGCTGCTTTCTGGATTCCCTCAATACTTGCAAGCGATTGTACAAATGCAATGGGGATCATAAAGAAGAAAGTGAGGAAAAAGAAAGCAACAGCTACGATTAACCTCCTGACAGTGAGAGAAACATATGGAATTGCCAAGTTTGGCCAATAAACATCTCTTGGTTCCGGAGCCCACTCAGTCAGCCAAAGTGTTGGATTTCTGGTTTGTTGAGTCTGAGCACAGACAGCAGCACCCCATCGGCTTTTGAAGGAAACAAAAGAAGCAGGCATGATACACTTGGGGTCAGTTGCAACCTTTTCCCTCTCTATAACTATCTGCAAGAAGTGACCAGTTTGAATTAATATTAAACCACAGTAAAAATACATAATATAAAAATAAAAAATAGTTCTAAATTAAATTTTTCATTAAAGATATTCCCAAAAGATCCATTTGAGTCACAGAGTCCTAGTGAACAATCAGAGTAACTATCTTCTGCAATGATAAAAACCAGGATGCTTGAAAAATTCAACATGCCTACTATGATGTGAACTTTACAAATTTGGCATTTGATTAACATGAGCCAAATTGTTTCTTTTTTTTTATCCCAACACAATCAAGAAGTGGGGATAAAATTTCCAAGTCAGAAATTGGATAAGGGTGCTTACTTCTTTTGACAGCTTCTGAATTTCAGTTGTGTGATGATCAATAGCATCCACGTTTTTCCCCCAAAGACCGAGGAAACCAGTCTGGTAAAAGGCAAAAAAGAGGATAAGCTTTGCAGCAACCTAAATACAGCATAATAATACTATACTGAATGCACATCAGATTAAACTTAAGTGTACCTTCATTTCCGGTCTCTTTGAAGTCCTTCCAAGTTTATTTTGATAATAGACGAGCCAATTCTGCAACTTCTTCTTCTTCTTGACCAGCTTAGCAAGTTTGTTTGCATTATAAACAACCTGTATAATGATTCAATAAGAAATTAAAAAATGTGCTTTTTCCTCAACATGTTTATTAATAATTACATATATAAATGTGTTCAACATATAAAACTTAACACTATTTATATTTATAATTTTCACTATCCAAGATATCAAATTCTATATTATCTATACATTCTTTTATTTATTATATATCATAAAACCCATGTCCTTTTTAGTAATTATTCATTCACAAGTACTCTTCATTACATATCATCCAAACAACTTCCAATTTATCAAACTCGACTTTGACAAACGGATTTTCGCCAAATTGACTTTTAGCCAATGGACTTTTGACCAATGTTGACTTTTGCCAACTTAAAACCCAACACACTTAAAATTCTACTAACACAAAAGTTTAAAGTATGAACTGACCTGGTTAGTAAGATAGTGATCTGGATGGTTGACCAGAAAAAAGTGTTCAACAAGCTCACTAACAGATTCATCTGGGTCTGGAGGGATATTTCTTACGAGCACCTGAGGAAAATAACAAATCTGTGAGAGAAATCCATATAGCAAAATATTTCTAGTGATACAGCTATCAGAGAGCAATTTGGTTTATAACTCTGAATTCACTGAATTTGTCAAGCATAAACATTAGAGTCGAAGTTAAATTTGAATGAATAATCAAATTTACCGTAAATTGATCAGGTCGACGTTTTTCTGCTGCAAGAAATTGCAGTCTCATCATGGCAACTTTTTCATATTCCATGAGCAAAACATAACATATCCAAAAAGTAAAGGCATAAGCCATAATTATGTGACCCCAAAACCTGAAATAGAGAGGAAAAGAAAAATCTTATTACACAACTTCCATAAGTGATTTAAGAATCACATATTACTATAGACCATAAGACGAACTCTAACTTCAACAACTGAGTGAGATAACAAGCAAAAGATCAGAATCACTAGTAAGGGGAAGCGAGCAATGGCATTTCAGACCTCAAAAAAGTATCTAGTGAGAACAAAACGTAGCTAAAAATGTCATTAAAGAGAAGAAAAGCAATCCGTTGAGATTTGTTCTGTAGCTTAAAACTGAAACCAGAAAATATTTTTTTTTTCAGCTAACCAGAAAATAAATTTCTCTTAAAGTCCCAGCTTATTAAATGATGTCAAGTAGGGGGGGAATGCAATGAAACAGTATGGAGCGAGTTTGAAACCTCTGAGATTTTTCATGGACGTTCGAAATTGAGAGTTTATCAATGTCACTAGAAGTTACATTGGTTAGCTTGGCTCCTTCTAGGCCGGAACTCGTGAAATTGACAGGAACTAGCACAGCCCAAGCTAGAAATGCTATAGGAACAAAGATTTTAAGCCTGCACCAAAAAAGGATAGTATAATTAGCTGCACGTCAGCAATTTTACGCCAGAACAACTGAATCCAACTTAATAAGAAGAGACATAATCTCATCTTACCAAGAAAGCTAACCCATTTAACTTCGACATTTAAATATGACAAATATGGCTTGTCCAATGCATTAATAATGATTCATCACATACCCTATCAAATAAATCCGCAGGTACACAGCAGAGTCCAATCCAGCGTGTTCAATAAGCTCAGGTTCTGGCATCTTAAGTGCTTCTGGCATCCAATTCAGAAACCGAAGATATGCTTTCCAATCTAAATTGACAAACTTCCTCACAAATGCCCCTCCATACACAGGATCTGTCCTTAAACCTTTCATATACCATTTCGGAAAGTAAACCCTATCATTGAAAGGTTGAAGCCTCAAAACGGCAAATGCCACAAAGAAAATGAAAGCACTGAGAATATTGATGGCAGCCGCAAGCCCGATATCTGCTAGCGTAGCCATTTATTCTTTCTGGAAAGTACTTATTCCTGCGAAGCGATAATAAGGAGAAATGAATAGAGAAGGTTGCAATTATGCGCAGGAAACTTGAACAACAAGAAGATAATGTCTTCCCAGTAAGATTTAATATTAATCAGTTAAGCACGAAAACAAACAGAAGCAGTTACCTAAACAACACAATAAAAAAGCATAACTTGCTCTCAAGAATTAGAGATTTCCATTTATACATTACAAATTACGTTCTCTGAGGCACATTTTGCACTCTCAGGAGCCAAACCGAAACCCAAATATAAATTAAAAGAGAGACGCCGCACCAAATTATATAACAAAGAGCTTTCTGATCGCCGTAATTGTCAAGGAAAAAAATGCCCCAAGCGAGATAAAAAAAAAAAGTTGACCGGAATATGCAAAGCAAATTTTCAAACAGTTCAACAGCAATTTAAAATCAAGCAGAATTGAGCAGTTGCCAGTAAGCGAGAAGGAAAAAAAAATAAAGATAACCTCTCTCCCATACCTGCTATTAGGTGGCTTGAACTAAGCAAGGAAAAAAAAAACTAGAAAGTTCCAATCTTTCAGAGAAAGAAGAATAGATCATTAACACCACAAAATTAAACCCACAAGATTTTCACAAATAGAAGTAGTTAAAACAACCAAAGAAGCCATCAACAATGGACAAACAAAGGGTACAATCAACAAGGCTCGTGATTTATCCGTGTTACTCACGATTAGGCCGCAGAAATGAAATCCCAAGTACAGAAATAATCCTTCAATGACAGAAAACCGAAGCTCTTATAATACAATTTTTAACGGGAAGAGGGATGGGGATATCTTCGAAGGCGAACTAAGCAACAAGATTCGAACCCCTCTTTCCAGTGAAATGAACTTAGAACACACGCCACTGTCAGCCTTTTCTTCGTTGAGAAACCAAGTAATTGAAGAAAACTCTCTCCAGAGAGAGTAATTAAATAAAAAAAAAAAGAGAAAAGCTTATGCGTATGACTGTATGAGAGGATTCACAGAAAGAAAGGAACAAAAAACAGTGTTGGCTCGTCGATTTCCGGCAGGTGAGGCACACCAACAGTGTGCTTGTTTGCAACCATTCCCAAAACGGAGCAGGTAAGCCGAGACAAAACTATTTTAAAATTCGTAAAATTCATTTCAAAATTCATAAAAATAATTTTAATATCTATAAAACTATCTAAAAATCTGTGAACTCCTTTCTTCCAACGGAACTCCTTTCCCTAACAGAGTTCCCAGATACACAGTGTTGAGTGAAGTAGATCGATGGATAGGCCTTCCGTTGGGTGGATTCGGTGGGGACTAGACTAGAGGCTTCATTCCTTTTGCGGCCTAAAAGTCTAGCCTGAAATTTATTAAATCTTTAAGATTTGTTTTAAATAGAATAAATATCACAAAATGACAATTGACAAAATCCTTTGGACCTGTTTAAAAATGTAATAGAGAAATATTTTTATTTTATAAATAAATATATGAAAGAAATTTTTTATTTTACAAAAAAATGCTATTAAATATGGATTTGACTTTTAAAAATATTATTCTAAACAAATTTATCATGGCAGTCACATATTTGATAAAATAATTTTTTTATTTTTTTCGGCAAAATGCCACGTGGAGCAATACAACGGTTACTTTTTTGCCGTTAGAGAATTGAAAGGGGACAAGGATGTACTTCAGAGTGAGAGTAGGGGAGGGTTAGTGGCTTAGTGCACGCGGAGAAATGGCGCGTGAGGAAACGTCCAATGAAATGATGAGAGAGAGGGAAATGTCAGAAGGATGAGCTGGCGACAGTGATGGCGTGTCTGAACCGTGGGATAAAGGCGTGGGCCACGTAGCAGAGTGCCACGTGGGTTGTGGAGCATTGTGGCCTACCGAATCCATTCCTTCCACCTTTTTTGCCGTTTTCAACGTATCCTGTCCTTTTTCTATTTTTCTCCATGCGTCAGCTTGAAGGAGTTTTTGTTTTTGTTTGCCAGCTCGAAGGATAAGTTTTGCCGCATTACCAACATGGGATTTTTTTTTTCAATTTCGAAGGATCAATCTAATGGAAAATTACACTGCTACATACAAATAGTATTTTATATTTAGAATGGAGTATGGAGTGTTCATCTATATATATATATGCATGTATATATTTAGAAGGGAGTATGGAGTGTTCATCTATATATACATGCATGTATATATTGTTGTAAATATTTTGTGTATGCGTGTGTTAAAGGAATATCCTATATTATTTGAAATTATAGGGTCCAAGTGAATGTTTAATAAAATGTGACATTGAACTAATAAACGGGTTAAAAGGAGAAAAACCTTGTACATGATAAATGCCATAAGAAACAAATCCGACAATTTTCTTATATTTATTGCCTTCAATAGCCCATAATAGTGCTGAATACATTGATATGTACGCTGGAAGCACTAATGAGAAGAAAATGTTTTTTAATATAATTATTGGAAGCGATAAAACGATATTTAAATGCCATAAAACATTAAAAGTAATTCTTGTATGCTTTTAAACCGTTTTCTTTCTATTAAAT
Source organism: Vachellia pachyceras (assembly GCA_025593235.1). Lineage (NCBI taxonomy): Eukaryota > Viridiplantae > Streptophyta > Magnoliopsida > Fabales > Fabaceae > Vachellia > Vachellia pachyceras. Next base: position 10,699 of record JANTPZ010115349.1, read on the forward strand.
CATTATCAACGTTGCAAACTGATTTCTTCCATGTTAAATGAATCCAAACATATTAAGTTAGTGGTTATATGTCTTTTAAATTTCCCAATATTCATATGCATGAGGCACATATAAGTGTTTCAAATGCGAGAGATTTTTAATCATAAGAACTTTGCACTCACCCCCCCTCCTCTTGCATTCTATTATTCCTTACTGAGTTCTATTATCTTCTGCTGATTATGTATCATTGCATGAAGAAGTTGTTTAATCTTAGGGAGTGCCACAACTTACTTTGACAATAATCGCGGAATGGCTCTTAAAGATAATGTTCTCGGATACAACTCCTATTAAATATGTATTTGCAGGTGTTACTGTTAATAGGATCAGTACAATATTGTAGAGAAGTTAGAAAATCTACTAAATTATTTCAGAATCTATGTGCTGCCTTACAACATATATGGTAGATCAAACATGTATATATGGTGGTATAAGCCCACACTATTTTTGTATATAAATGTTTAATGGTGATAGATTATACTTGATTAGTTTTAACAATTTACTTCTATTTTGAATGTTGAATTGTTCATAGGTATTTTTGCACCTTTGAAAAGTCTATGTTGCTGAATGTACTTTTGATAAAATTTTGTAGGTAATTTTTTCACCATAAACCTTTATTATCCACCCAAGATTAAATGAATGGGAATGCTAGTTGGAATTCAAGTTCATTTATTCATAAAAAAATACATTTTAAGTTCATTCATAAAGGAATGGGAATGCTAGATGAAATTCAAAATTCAGACTTGAAAATTAATCTTTAGAAAGTTAATTTTCTTGAAAAAAAAAATATACTACTAAATTTGTGCTAAGGGGTTTGTGTTCAAAATAAGAGGCTTAATCAGTTGATCCAACATAAAAAAAGAGGCTTAGCTTTACTTAAAGGGCAAGTAAATTCAACACGTCCTTATTAGTTGGGGGGAAGGATTGTTTAGAATCTCTTAAAACTCAATTCACGCGCAATTAGTTTTTCTCACTTCCAAAATTTGATAATATTAATATATTCTCTATTCTTGTTTGAAAAATGAATCATTATATAATTTTTTTAGAAAAACTAATGACTTGTGAATAATGTTGGAATTTGATGAATATGACTTATTTTTAATTTGACGAGCTGATTTTTGTATTTATGTTAGTTAGTTTATACAATTTTTATACTAAATTAAAAGAATTATTATATGCAAATTAAATAGACGAGTGGATCCATGGAAGTAGTCATTGATAATATGCAGTGACGGATTCAGGACCCTGATTTAGTGGATTCAAGATAAGTGAGACTTATTTTTAATACATTTTTAAAAGAATTTAAGCAAAAATTTAGCGGGTTCAAAATTAACAAATAAGTGGATGTAAAATAAATCACATAGTGCTAACATATACATAATTTTTTGGAAGTCACGGGATGCGGCCGAACCCACTCAAATGTACCTGAGTCCGCCCATGATAATATGTACTTGAGTTATTAAATATAGGAGTCATTTTCACAAATAAAGGAGGAAGTGCAACCTATACACATGGAATGGGACTAATTTCCAAGTAACGTATCTATCAATCAACTTCAGTTTTTATCTTATGGCCACATTTAGCAATGTACAATTTTCCAAGTAATTCCCCATTTCACTTAATGAAAGTTGACAATAATAATAGCATCTCAAGACATTATCCTTTTCGTGAAATAAAACCATTAATTTCCCAATATTACTATCTCGAGTCCCAATTGTAATATGCTATCTAAATATGTTTGTTCTTAGAGTTCTATCAGTCTTTGAATTGTGTTGAGCAATTTTCCAGATTCTAAAGTTTCTTTTCATATTGTTATAATCAATTTTCTAAAGATAAAAGTAAAGTCTATTATTTTATTTCAATATGCTCAAGTTATATGATTTTTAAAATAAAACATACATATAATATTATACATGTTTCAACTAAAATACTTTTATTTGTTTATTTGTATAATTTATATAGATTGTGGGCACGTACGTGTCTTTTATGAATTTTATACTTGTACACTATAATATACTTGGTACAATGTTATATAACACAGTATTGTGTGTGTGTGTGTGTGTGTGTGTGAAATTTACATGCCTTGAAAAAAAAATTAAAAAAATAATGACATCAACAGCTGAAATACGCAAAAAGTAAGAATTTTATTGGCACAGAAGAATTAAAATTGACTATTTTGGAAGGTTGTACGCGTAAGGAGAGATGCCAAATGGCCCAGATACTAGCATGATATTGTCATGTCATCATGTTATGTATGGCTGGACAACACAGGGCTACAAATGGATCATAAAGCATGTGATTAGGCCCCAGAAGATTCAGTTTAAGTTTTTTGGATTACAGGGTTCAGTTTATTGAGATTAAACTACATGTATGATTCTACGTGGAGCCTTATTACATATATACTTATTTTAATAAACATAACATATACATCATTTTATTGAAGACACTAATGTAAGAAATATCGGTACGATGTTAAATATGAATACTTTTCAAAACGGGAATTTAAACATTAGTTTGCTCAATTGCGAGAAACTAAATCTACCAGTTAATTGTATATAATGATAGAGATGAACCATGAAAAATACGCATATACTTCCAACAACTGATGTGACGGAATTTGGACCACCTCACACATCAGTTTGTACCCTTTACCAGACATGATATGAAAAAGAAGACAACAAGAAAGTAGTCCAGAAAATGGATTAAAAATGGAAATTTCCATTAAAAGATGACAGTGGAAAGAGTCATAAACTTGATTGTTAGGAAATTACTGAATCTCATCATGACTCTTATGGAATGGGATTGTCTCCAGGTTTATGAGTCGTAGCCAGCCCCTACAAGATTCAAACAAAGCAAAGCAAGGTTTCTTCATGTATACACAAAGTAGGATAAGGTAAAAGCTTAAAACCAGGAGGAGACAATTCTGTACAATCAAGTCTTTGTGGATCTTGAAGGATTGTCAGAATATGAGAAGCTGATCACTTTGCACCAAGTTACCTTCCTGACATGAGATATGTAGGAGTTCGGGCGTACCTGGAGATGCCGAATTATGAATCTGCAGATACCCACGCGGAATACGGATCACAAGTATGGATCCGAATATGAGACACAGCAAAAGCACCGAAGGTAAGAGGAGAGGAGATGAGAGGATTCTCTCTAAGAGAAAAGGGAAGGGAGAAAACTCGTTTTCTCTGTGTGTTATTTCTGCCGCTTTTGGGGAGCCACTTGCCCCCTCTTATAACTTCCCACTAGGGTTTAGGTTTACGTATTTGACCTAGCCCATGGACTTGGGCCTAATCCATCAAGGGTGGCCCATATTCCAACATCTCCCACTCACACTTGGTGGATTACGAGACGTGGTCCTCATCCTTCTCTCTTCTTCCTTTCATACTAGGTGATTTGCCGTGACCGCATGGGCATGACGTCTTTTAGATGTTTGTGCTAGAAATC
>JANTPZ010115350.1:0-12145 GCA_025593235.1 Vachellia pachyceras
TCTGTAAGCTATGAAATTGAAGAAGAGTGGAGATAAGAGAGTCAAACTAAAAAAAGGGAATATAGACTTTTAGCAATAATGGAATAATGGATGGCTTAAAAGAGGAGAGAGATTAGAGAATGAATGAGTGCACCACATGAGTAAGAAAAAAACATGGCATCAAAGCACAGACCATAACAAAACTGTACCATAGGCAAAGTCTATTAACACTAATCACATGGCATCACATTGAGAAAGGACCTTTCATGGTCCGACAAGGACATGTGCTTAGAGACTTTGATGATGTTTTTTTCCATCCATCCACTTCTCCATTTCTATTGGCTACAGCTATCAAACAGAACATGTTCCATTGTTCCATAATAATGATAATAATAGATGCACCCCCAGAAAAGATTTTCACCCCCACATTGACATTTGCCAGAATTTGTGGAATCACAACAAAGCTATGGTACTTTAAAGCAACACCCATTTATGTTTGAAAATCACAACAAAGCTATGGTACTTTAAATCATATTATATTCCCTTCGGCTCAAAATATAAGGAGCCTTGGAGAGAAAAAATTGGTCCAAAATATAAGAGGTAATTAATGATTGTTTTACACTTTTGTGCTTACAAGAGAAAGAGGTGACATGATAAGTGTAAATTTGAAAATCTCATTCTTTTATAAAGGTGAAATAGTAAATTTTATCAATTTAACATACACTGAAATGACTTAACCAATATTTCTTGGTTAATGTGAATTAAAGTCTTGTATTTTGAACATATGGGAGTAAAACACTTCTAATCACTTCATCTGTTCACCACAATCAAAGAAATAAATGTTGACTCATTAACATTATCTAAAAAATATTTTTTTAACTTTACCCGTATTAAAAACGTAAAAAAACACTAATAAATTTTAGGTGTTCTCCTAATAAATTGTAATAAGATTAATATCATAAAAAATTTCATTAATAACCCACCAAGTATAATATTTAGAAAAGCGTCATTAATAACCCACTAAATAGACCAAGAATTATTTTAGAATGCGCCCTACTTTTACGATCCTATATTTATAGGGGTAATGTGCAGAATGAGCTCCTTAGAACTGTGATGGATCCAAACAAGACAAATTATACGTTAGACCAAATTACACATCCAAACTAACCAACCTCAAGCGGTACAAGCTTCTGAAGATCCAGATTCCAACAAGGATTCACCTAGCAATCACAATCTATAAGGGTGAAGATGATGGGGATTTCAGAATGTTGATTCTTTGAAGTATGTGAAATTATGTGCACGCTATTGATATTCTCTTCTTTTTTTCAGGTCTTGCGTACACTAGACAATTTAAATGTTACAGAACATGGTACAGTCTTCAGCCTAACCAATTTCGAATTGATCGTGCTGCCTTCATTTTCTTCTTCCTCTAAGTCTCCTTTACAACTACTTTTCCCTTTTCCTTTAAAATTTAGAGTATCAGCATGTGAAAGTTAAAGCATAAACAAGGCGTCATTATCTCCTTCCTGTTGCCGGTGGCATCTTTTGATTGTAGTACATCACACAATGATGTGGCATCAACATAAAGTTACCACTTGCAAACAAAACCAGTAGCTCACAGTTTCATTATTGGACCAGTGACCTAGGACCTATCAATGACCAGGGAATAAAATCTGGGTAATATCAAGAAAACAATAAGGTAACATCAACAAGCAAGGTTGTTCTCAAAAGCCTATATTGATATGCCTAAGGCTCAGAAGCATTCACACATTGAAGTTGTGGTTCATGGGCAACACGTTTCCTCAATCATCTGCAAGGCAATTAACAGGAATTTAAGCATCAAACCTATTGCGTGCCTAACCAGACACACATAATCGCTATTAAGACTCTAAAATCAATGCCAATGATTACTTAGTTGCATAGAGCGGCCTATGCACTTACTTCATGTGCCCGGTATACCTAAGTCAAACGTGATACTGATCAACGAGATTTTAAATTGTAAATGCACTTCAAATCATATAATAAAAATATGCATTACCAGAAAGAAAGCCAAATGTACAACGTTGCATTACTAAAATACCAAATTTAACAGGTAAGTACTAAACCTCACCTTAAAAATGTCAACAGAAGTGATCAAAACTTCATGGTCACATTACCCCGGGAGGGATCTTACACTAAAAGCTAGAAGAATCTATCAAATGATAACCTAAACTGAAAACTGACAATCAACTTTAAGCTCCAGTGAATGCTTTTTTCACACCACTAGAAGATCCCGCAGGGATCACCTTCAACACATTGAACCTCACAGTCTTCGAGAGTGGCCTATATAAGAAATAAATAGAAAGGTGGTCATGGTACAGTTATATCAATATTTGATAAAATGCAAATAGAATAACCAATTTTATACAACCAAAAAGGAGAGCAAAAAATTCCTATGTGAAACCCCAAAAAATTGCTCCCTCAACTCAAATATAAATGGCCCAACTAACCTAAAATTAAAGTCTAGCAACTACCAATGTTTAGTTTTCATTTACCAATAAACCAAATCTTCCCATTTAAAATTTTCTTTCCACATCATGGCAACCAAATTGTTCTTCCCAACAGGCCAACAGAGAAGCCCCCTTCTCCAATCTCCACAACCAAAAGCTGCTGAGTGTTATTAGGTCTATGATAAAGAAAAGCTAGTAACAGAAGTTCCAGACTAAGTGACACAACCATTTTAGTCAGTTGTCATTAACAACCTTACCAACAATCAATTACAACCGGACCAACTACTATTGGGACCTGATGGTAATTTTGTCAATCTTTAGAATCTTTTGTTCATTAATTCTTCTTGTTGGGACCTGATTGTAAATTTCTCAAAATTCTTCAATGTAAGATGTCATTAGAGATGGAGATGGCACAACAGATGTGCTTGAGGGAGAATTGGCTGCAACAGAGCAAACCTGCGCTGTGCCATGGAGATTGAAGAGGGGATTTCTCTTCATCTCAGTTATGGTGGAAGAGTAATCAGGTTGGGTCTTATGCTGTTGAAAGGAAAAATTTTGGACTAGGGTTGGGGAAGGGATTTTTTTTTTTGGGGCGAGTCATAAGGAAACAACTAAGGGAGCAAATTGAATATATTACAAAACAAAGGATTCGCATTCATAAAAAAGACAAATATTAGAGGTTAAAAATATAGACTTTATTTTTATTACTATGTTGGGCAACTTTCAATCTTGATTTGCTATATAATCAACATTTCATGCACCTCCTACTTGGTCCACATAGAAGTTCTGATGTTTAACCCATTTTGGGGGTTACACGCAAAAATTCACAGAATAAATAGCATCTATAAAACCTCAACTGCATTGACCAATAATAACATGATCCCCATCCTTCACACGAAAGCAAGGTGATATATGAGCAGCAATATTTGAATGCCTCTTCTCATATCTACATTTGAAGGGGAGGGGAGGGGGGAATAGCATATAAGACTTGTCAGCATGTTTGTCAGCACACTGCTAAATACTTCCCAGATCAAAACCAAGAGGAAACTAAGGAACCAATCTAGAAAGAAAAAAAGCATACCTCTGATACTTCTTAAAAATGAAGATAATTCCGCCGAACAATAATAGTCCTTGTCATCTTGGCACTGTGACAAGTGCCAGCTAAGATACGAACACGGATAGAAACAGTACCAGTGAATGGGCACTTCTTATCGATATAGGTTCCTGCACAAATCCAGCATTAATTTAAGTGATCATACAGAAATGGATTGTAAAACAACAAAGCTTCAGGGGAAAGGAGTATGACATGAGGAATGCAGAACTGCATTTTAATCAGCAAAAATATGATAGAAAATGGGTAAATAAATCCCAATTTGGCTTTAAGAGTAGAAGCAAATAAATTCCAGTATAACATTCTATTTTCTGATTGGATCTACCTTCTCAAAAGGGCATGTATGATATAATAAAAAGTTTTTGCATCAACTGACAATAAAACAGCCTAGTTTAAAGTAGGCTAACATTTTTTTTAGAATAGCCTAGTTTCCACTAGCAATGCTCAACCAGACAATAAAAGTGCTTCCGCAACTTTATGGGATATTGCCATCCAACTAGGTTTACTAAGTTAAGCAATTTATTCAGTTTCATGCCATGATAGAGTATAACATGTAAAACTTTGTTCGGTGAATGGTATATTGAGGTAGAATGCATATTAAATATTGGATCAAGACATTATGATAGCAGTCTACAAGAGACTAGTTCTACATATAACCAGTATCATGCATCGTTCTATATATAAAAGGACTCCATTGAAGCAACTATAGTTCCTAATCATAGTACTGCTATCACAAGAAAACGCAAGTCACTATACTATCAGATTCAGAGATAATCAAATTGAATACCTTCAATGGCCTCCCGTGGGGTCTTGAATCCAAGACCAATGGATTTCCAGAAGCGATTCCCACCTTTTCCTGGCCTCTTTCCCTTCCCAGATTTCTTGGAGCTTCAAAATCAAAATAAGCCACAACATTTTAACCCCAACATAAAATTAAGATGGAAAAAAACTAAAGAACTCTGCCCGTCTATCTACATACGCGAGAAACACTTTCGGTTGCTTCAAAAAAGCCTTCTCAGTCTGCAAAATTAAGGGAGGAAAAATAAGATCAGCAAAAGATTTAAACTAAATTCAAGGAACATTAGGACTAAGAAACGAAGAAACGATCAGAGAGACGAACTTGCTCAGCCATGGTTGCCGGGGCTCTCTGTGTCGAAGGGATTGACGGCCGAGTTACAGAGGAAGACGTACGGATATGTCCCAGACAAAAACCCTCATTGCTTTGTCCTTTGTAATTTGTATATATACGCGAACTTCCATAATCGTTGATGATGATAATAACATTATTCACCCAAAAAAAGATAGGAATGTCACTAATGTGAAGGTCATCGTATTCACTTCGGCAAAAAACAAAAAAAAAAATCATCATATTCTCCAATGAGTGATGAAAATTAATAATTTTATTAATTTATTTGGATATTCGATTTAGGGAAAATGACAGATAAAGTACCTCAAAAATTGTGAATCCCAAAAAGGTGATTTGAAATTTTAAATCCCTATTAGCAGATAGTTCCTAACGTGTCTTTACTGAAGTTTAAAGGAAATGACTTAAATGACCCTGTAAATATTTACGCAACATTATATGAATGAAGTACACTTTCTAAACCGCACAAAAAAGGGTGCGGTTTAGAAAGTAGCCTTTATAAACCGCACAAAAAAGGGTGCGGTTTAGAAAGTAGCCTTTATAAACCGTTCAAAGAGAAAAATGCTTAGAAAGTCAAGTTTCATTCAAATAAGTTTAAGGTCATTCAAATGAGTTTTACGTAGGTGAAAAATAAACTGTTCAGAAAGTCTAAATTCAAAATACTGTAACTCCTTCATTTGAAGTCTAAATTTAACAAATGACCTATGGTTGGAAAGCCCATTGAGTCTACTTTCGAATTAGATAGATTTCAAATCAATTGGATATGTGGTTTGAGAGATATCATCAAAAAACTGAACATATATCAGGAATAAATGTATTCCAGAAATATTTTCAGTTTTTTGTTTATATCTCTCAAATCACAGATCCTATAATTGTGAAACCTATCTCATATGAAAGTAGACTCAAAGGGCTTTCCATAGATAGGTCATTTGTTAGATTTGGAGTTCAAACGAAGGAGTTACAATATTTTGAAGTTTAGACTTAAAACAATTTGAAAGCGCGCATTCTAAACCGTAGCTAGAAGCTGCGGTTTAGAAAGTATACTTTCTAAACCGCAGCTTTAAACTACAGTTTAGAGAGTAGACTGTTTAAACTGTTCATTGGGAAAAACGATTTAGAAAGTCCAGCTTCATTCGAATTAGTTTCAGCTTTATTCAAATGAGTTTTAAGTTAATGAAAATAAATGGTTGAGAAGCTCTAAATTCAAAATGTTGTAACTCCTTCATTTAAATTCCAAATTTGACAAATGACCTATGGTCGGAAAGCCCTTTGAGTATACTTTCGAATGAGATAAGTTTCAAGTCAATTGAATATCTAGGTTGAGAGATATGATCAAAGAACTGAAGATCTATATGGAATAAACGTATTTCAGACACATGTTTGGTTTTTTTATCATATCTCTCAAACTACTAATACAATGGCTGTGAAACTTGTGCCATTAGAAACTATACTCAAAAGGATTTTCAACCATATGTCATTTGTCAAATTTGAAGCTCAAATGAGGAAGTTACATCATTTTGAAGTTTGAGCTTTCTAAACCGTTTATAAAGAGTAGACTCATTCGAATGAGCTTTAATTTCATTCGAATGAGACTTTCTAAACCGTTTTTTCGATCAACAATTTAGAAAGTCACCTCCAAAGGTGTCGAAAGTCCACTTTCCACACCGTTGGGGAAAAAACGGTTTGGAAAGTCTCATTCGAATGAATATAAGACACATTCGAATGAGTCTACTTTTTATAAACGGTTTAGAAAGCTCAAACTTCAAAATAATGTAACTTCCTCATTTCAACTTCAAATTTGAAAAATGACCTATCATTGAAAATAAATTTGAGTCTAGTTTCAAATGGCACAAGTTTCAAGTCCATTGGATTAGTATTTTGAGAGATATGTTAAAAAAACCAAACATGTGTCAGGAATACATTTATTCCTGATATATATTCAGTTTTTTGATAATATCTCTCGACTTAGATGTCCAATTGACTTGAAAATTATTCCATTTGAAACTAGACTCAAAGGTCTTTCCATTGATAGGTCATTTGTCAAATTTGGAGCTGAAATGAAGAAGTTACAGCATTTTCAAATTTGAGCTTTTTAAACCGTTTATAAAGAGTAGACTCTTTCAAATGTATCTTATATTCATTCGAATGAGACTTTCCAAACCGTTTTTTCCCTAACGGTGTGGAAAGTGAACTTTCTACACCTTTGGAGGTGACTTTCTAAACCATTGATGGAAAAAACGGTTTAGAAAGTCTCATTCGAATGAAATTAAAGCTCATTCGAATGAGTCTACTCTTTAAAAATGGTTTAGAAAGCTCTAAATTCAAAACGATGTAACTCCTTCATTTGAAGTCCAAATTTGACAAATGACCTATGGTTGGAAATATATTTGAGTCTATTTTCAAATGGAATAATTTTCAAAGTCATTGGATCATTATTTTGAGAGATATGATAAAAAAACCAAATATATGTCAGGAATACGTTTATTCCAGATATATCTTTAGTTCTTTGATTATATCTCTTAACTTAGATATCCAATTGACTTGAAACTTGTTTCATTCGAAATTAGACTCAAAGGGCTTTACGACCATAGGTCATTTATTAAATTTGGACTTCAAATGAATGAGTTACAGTGTTTTGAATTTAGAGCTTCTGAACCGTTTATTTTCATTAACTTAAAGCTCATTTGAATAAAGCTGAAATTAATTCGAATGAAGCTGGACTTTCTAAACCGTTTTTCCCAATGGACTTTCTAAACCGTTGTTTAAAGCTGCGGTTTATAAAGTATACTTTCTAAACCGCAGCTTCTAGCTACGCTTTAGAATGCGCGCTTTTAAACTGTTTTAAGTCTAAACTTCAAAACGCTGTAACTCCTTCGTTTGAACTCCAAATCTAACAAATGACCTATCTATGGAAAGCCATTTGAGTCTACTTTCATATGAGACATGTTTCACAATTATAGGATCTGTTTTTTGAGAGATATAAACAAAAAATCACGTATCCAATTGATTTGAAATCTATCTCATTCGAAAGTAGACTCAAAGGGCTTTCCAACCATAGGTCATTTGTTAAATTTGGACTTCAAATGAAAGAGTTACAGTATTTTGAATTTAGACTTTCTGAACAGTTTATTTTTCACTTACATAAAATTCATTTGAATGAACTTAAACTTATTTGAATAAAACTCGACTTTCTAAGCATTTTTCTCTTTGAACGGTTTATAAAGGCTACTTTCTAAACCGCACCCTTTTTTGTACGGTTTAGAAAGTGTACTTCATTCATATAATGTTGCGTGAATGTTTACGGGATCATTCAAGTCATTTCCTTTAAACTTCAGTAAAGACGCGTTAGAAACTATCAGCTGACAGGGATTTAAAATTTCAAATTATCTTTTTGGGATTCACCATTTTCGAGATACTTTATCCGTCATTTTCCCAAAAAATAATCTTTATAAAAATAAAAACGATAAAAGTTACTTGTCTTCACAAAAAAAAAAAATAATATGCGACCAAATACCAGCTAGATGTGCTAAAGCATTTTACCACTTTTCTAATGTTCTTTAATACAGAACTAGACACTTTTTTACACTGCATATAATTGGATAAATAAGTTAATATTAATGGATTTTTTAATATTCCTACCAGTGATGATGTTGCTGTATTTTTTTTTTTTGGTCAAAAGTGATGTTGCTGTATTGATTATGTAAATTATATGAATATGATAAAACTGTGCAAAAATCAGATCTTTTGCTGCACAACAAACGTGGTGCAATAAATGATAATTGATAGATAAACTGAAAATCGGATCTACGAAGCATTTTCATGTGCTAAATATTAAGTTGATGGCATTTTTATACTATAACTTCGATAAAATTAAGGTAATTCTGATATTACATTCTCTTTTTTATATAATTACACCAGCTGGTACTATAAAAACATATTGCGCTTGAACACTTGTATAACCATAGTTCTACATTTCTCATCTCTTTTAATCAACCTAACGATCTAAATTAAATCCATCTACATTGTTTCTTATTACTGAAGGATCTCTTTCAAAGTTCAAGTGAAATCATGTGATAGGGCATAATAATGATACATTCCATTGCCTTGAAAGAAAATTATAAGAACTAAGAAGCTCAGATCCAATGCCCAATATTGTACAAGATGACGTCACAATCAAGGAACATAAAGATTGCCTGAATCTGGACAAAGTCATATCATCATTCTTGAGGAGCTAAATGGACAAGCACATCATAATAATCTCAATTTCACACACTAAGATATCATCAGCAATTAATTCTGCTTGATGTGATCCAAGTCTTCCACAATCAGATGGTACCTTATCTCTAATCACGTATATCACTCCGTCTGCATCAAGAAGCCATACATCAATCAGTGAAACAAACAAATCCAACTGATGCACTTGTTGAAATCATCTCAAGGCTGATAATTACTTCATTTGCATCTACCAGATAAAAATGTAGACAGATTTATCTACTTCGAAGTGTTATCCTGGAATTTAACTGGGACCCAATACTAAGAACTAGATAACAATTGCTGCAATCTATAATTCAGGCACCAAAATTGGTAGGCAGCCACCCAACTGAGGAGGTAACCTGAGTTTTGCAGTACTTAGGATCTCTAACACAAAAACCGGATGAGAAAATTCTCTTGCAACACTGACAGGCATACCCCACATCTAACGACTTAGGATATAAATGCAATATAAATATATCTCAAAATTAAAAGCATTGGATCTTTTTAATGGTTATCATGGCATGCCACTGCAATCTAACCAAGAGCTGGAGAAACTTCAGCCCTTCCCGGGCTCAATCAATTCAAAAAATCAAGTAAAACAAATATCGTTTCAGAATCAGGAGATTAACCTTTTGGCGTTTAGGATTTGGATGGCTTGGTTCAGAATCACTTTGTCTGCGTGACACCCCACCCTGCAAACACATCCACTTGTCAGCTTCTTATTTGTCCATTTGGGTTTATTTAAAGAAATTTAAGTTACATAACCATCGTGAGCACCACTTTCCATTGCTTCCCCACCCTGGGGAGGTGGCAAGCGGTTTGAACAAGTGAAGCATGAATTAGGTTCTGACCATTAAGATAGTCAAACTTACTGTAGAGGTCCAGAAGCATAAGAGTAAGAGAACTGTATATGTATTTGACTATTAAAGTAAGTAGGGCAACCAATGAAGCATGCTCACCTGGGTGGAAGAATCAGAAGCCGTTTGATTGTCTGAAGCATTTTCACCTTGAGGGGTTCCATGCGTCCCAGACCCTGCTTGGGATACGAGAGGCATGACCTCACGGAGTAAATTGGACAAAAATATTCCTTCCTCACTAGCTCTGGGCTCTGACTCGGGGGCACGAGCAGCACCTGTTGATGTTCCAGCATGATTTGAGATAGGACCACCAGTCGTTACCTGGGGACTAGGATCTTCATCATGAATTTCACCACCAGGAAAAAGTGCTCTTATAAACTGAAGTACATTGTTAGGCATCTGCCTCTCAGATTCTTGGTTGTTCTGAAGTCCACCAGCCGTCAGAATATTGATGTTCACTCTGCGGGTGTTAGATGGCTCTTGTCCTAAGCTAGGAATTGATGAAGATCCTGCAATATTGTCCAATGAAAAATTACAAAAAAAAAAAAAAAAGTCATATAGACTGAAGATATCCTAGAAAGAAACCATGCTTCTAAAGCATGGTGACACTTACCATTCAGAATACAGTAAATTCACAGACACTACAAAGAGTCTTCTATCTTAGGAACTAAACGAGCATAATTGATGAATGAAGTCAAAATTATAATAATGCTGATGCAATTGCATTAATATATATGAGTGGACACTGAAACACTGAAACAAGCCATACAAGATTTAGTATAGTTTATTAAAATAGTACTCAATGAGCATCATATGTAAATATACAATAACAACATATACTACACATACAACAGAGGACAGGAAATTGATGGAAGATTAAATTGCAAAATGAAGATGCAAGGAAAGAATCATTTTTGAAATGTCCTATATACCCATTGTTATGTTACCATTTCTTGCAGGATCGTCAATGTTTTGCCTTTGCCCAGCAAATTCAGGTGTTGACTGTTGCGCTGCATGAAGACCGGATGCATGATGCTGACTGGCAGGTTCAGATCCTGATTCATTATTCCCATGGCCAGAAGGTGCATGCTGAAATCTCCCAATAACAGGATAGTAAAGCCCTATAGAATTAGCAGAAGATTCTGAATGGTTGCGACCTAAGTGGCTAGGTACTGCTGCAACCATGGTTCTGATTGGCACTATCCGTACTCCTGAATCCCCACCGAAAGCTAAATCCTCTGGAAGTCTCGAGGCTGTTTGATTAACAGAAATTTCAACAGGATTTCTTTGTACTGAAGGAGGTTGTGTATCCCCATGTTCTTCTCTACTGACATTAGCTGAGGATGTTGATGTACCTAAAAACAAGGAAAATTAGCAAGCAGACAGCATAATGCACAACAAATCAGCCTAGCACATGGACGATCACCTCGCCGTATCTGAATATCTATACGCCTTGGGTAAAAACTTGAACCAAGTCCACTACCCAAACCAGAGGGAGGCTGCACAGCTCCACCAGGGGCAGAACCAAAGCTTGCTCCAGGTTGAAAAGGAAGAGGCTGGAACAAACATTTCAATAAGCATAGGATAGTCCTCACTGCAAGCAAATGTGTGAAAGAATAGGAAAAGAGCAACCTGAACCATGATATGGTTAGGACCAGATGAGGATATAAAAACTGCTGGTCCGCCATTAGCTACAGCTTCAGACTGCAAAGGAAGTTAATTAGTGGAACAAACAGACTAATTAACTAAGAAACAAGGATTGAAAACCAAGCCTACCGGTGTTTGACCCAGACGTAATGCCATGGTCGTACGACCAAGCTCGAGTAAAAATGCACCAAGATTGTAAGACAGAACTCCAGTCCTCCAAGCCCTGGACTGAATGTTTGACCGCAACAAGGAATCAGTTACATTTGCTTGATTCTCAAGCTGTGTCGCAAGTTGCTGGAAAATTAAACAATGAACAAGGTTAATTTTTCTATTATGCACAATATAGCTAAACAACAACTATATCTCACAAACAGAAACTTAGAAAAGGAAACCAAGATACAACCAGAATAAGACAATTTTTTTCTATTTTTGTATAATTAAGTGATGAGAGCAACCACAACAAAAGAAAAACCTACAAAAAAGGACTCATTAGCCTGTTCAATGAACATCCGTCTGGTAGAATGCAAGACTTCGGCCAAGTACGCAGGTGACAAAAGCCCTTCTGCTGTGGAACCCAAAGGTGAAGAAGAAATCGATGCTTCACTCCTATGAGCATCAGCAGCTTGGCCACCACTTCCCCCTTCTCTCACTGCTAGTAGAAAGG
>JANTPZ010115351.1:0-12616 GCA_025593235.1 Vachellia pachyceras
TCATTGCTTACTCAGTTCGTGGAGATTTTGGTGTTTGAAATTGTGAGCCGTTTATGTGATTGGGTTGTAATAATACGGTAGATCTAACATTTTAGACTTTCTTCATGACTTTAGTTGGATCTGCTGTCAATGAGTTTTTCAATATGAAACTTCATTTTTATTAATACATGAAATCCTAATTTTTTCGTCGAGATGTGTTATTCTGTTTGTCCATGACGAAGTTTGATTTGTTGCAGTGGCTGCCTGTTAGATGTCTTATGCTATGTACAATTCGTGCTTAGGCATCGTTTAACGATCTAAATGCTCTCTTTGATGAATCAGGAAGCGTGTGTTTGAGAATCACGTTTAGCCAGAGAGAATGCATTTTACCAATTAGAAGCCCGTTTGCGGGGTGTTTGGGATTTTCGTTTGTGGAATGCATTCCTCTCAACGTACCTTTTGCTGTTGATCTGGACCCGTTTGCGAATTGATCTGAAGAAGAAGGTGACGAGGAGTATCCCTTCTGTTCCCTTGCCCGGTTGCTTTCCTCTCATTCTTGAAATCTCCGGCCGAGCAAGTCAGCGGCGGAGATGGCGGCAGGAAAGGCGGTGATCAGCCTCGAAGATCAAGAACGAGGCTGTTGATCTGGTACGGTTCCTTTAAATTCCTTCATCTGTCTTCATCGGAAACTCCGTCGCTGCTGCTCTGTTTCTCACCGTTTTACCCCCCTCTCTGCATCAACTGGGATGTTCGATTGAGTTACCACGAATTTTTGTTCAGACGCTCTTTAACTAAAGGTGTTTCCCCCTCTCTGCATCACCTGAGAACGGTGAAATTGGAGAAACTGAACGTAGGTTTTCTCAATTTAAAAGTGGAGAAACTGTTTTTACGTCAATCAATCCAGAATCTAAAGGGATTTATGGGATATCTTGTTTCTCTTCACGGATTCAGGCAGTCTCAGGATCTCTTGTTTCTCTTCACGGATTCAGGCAGTCTCAATTTCTGAATCTGCATTCTTGTCTCTTGACTTTCTTCGGAGTTTATGGTCTTATATTTGATCATCTTGGTATCAAAGTCAAAGATATGGCTCGAGCGTGATTTGGCTAAAAATTAGGCCCACTAATCTTCAGCTTCAACATTTGAAGCTTATGTTCTAGATTATCTCTTCATAAGTTCTGAAAATTGAGGAAAATAGCATCCATAAAGCTAGCAAGATACTGCGTTTATTGAGGAAAATGAGCAGGAGGCTGGTCTCGAAGCATCCAATTGCTCTTGTGGGCATGCTGGTGTGTGTTGGTTGCCTTTTGATTGCGATCGTTACTGTTCTTAAGCTTCCTGAGGTGTCACCTAGAAACGGGGAAATGGGGATTTACCACCCAACATTCAAATCCCGGAAAGTTTCTCAGAATTTCAAATTAAGTAAATTTGGGGAAATGATGGTTGAAATGTTGCCTCGTGATCTTGCCTTTACAATTTTTATTCCTTCGGAGGAAGCTTTCAAGCGTGATTTACATTTAACTGTAAATGACAGCATGATCCCAGAGAAATTTAACGATACCTATGCAATTCTCTCCCGCATATTGGGATTTTCGGCTGTTCCTCGAGAGCTATCTTCACTCGATGTACCTCTTGGTGAGCTGGTGTCTTATGATTCTCTATCTGGGTTCCAATTATACATTGCAAAAGACATAGATAGAATGCTATTTGTGAACAAGATTCGATCAAAAATCATAGATATTAGAAAGGGAAAGATTGTTATGCATATTATGGAGGGCGTTATTATGGATTCTGATTTCGAGCAATCTGTTCTTCCTGATGATACTGAGGAGTGAAGAAGATTGAATTTATGCTACTTTTGACTATCATTCTTCCAACTGAGCCTACCATAAATAAGGTTAGTTCAATTGGAGGGTTAAACATACATACATTCAGTCCTGATGTAGAATCATACAGAATTTTTTCTCCTTTAAGAAAAATAACGGGCATCACTACCACCAACCATCATCTTCCTTATAGGAAAGGTATAAAGGTTGTGATGTATCATAAGTTAGGCTAGTCTATACATGTAGTAATGTTTGCTGAATCGGTCAACTTGGCTAGTTCAATTGGTAACTTCAAGGTGATTTGACAAAAATGATTCTTGATTTGGATTGTCAAAACAATATGCTCTCAAAGTTTCATTAGATATCAGAGGCTCGTTTGGATCCTCTTCTCCAAACCTAGGTTTGGTAGCAAAATTTAGATTTGTCTAAATATTTACATTTTTTAAGACTTAGGGTCCATTCAGGGTGGTGTTGAGTTTTTTGTTTTTGATTTTAAAATGCAATTTTGAAAACAAAACGTGTTCAGCTAAAATGAGGTTGAATTGGTTTTTAACACTATTTTAAAATAGATTTTATCCAGATTTAAAAACCAAGTTGAGATTTTGATTTTCTAATCAACAAACATACTTCTTACGCCTCCACTACTTACCCTACCTCGCCGCCTCCGTTTTCTCTAATCAACAAACATTCCCTTCCCCTGTTTCATGGCTCCGATGACTTCTACCTCGCCGCCTCCGTTTTCTGTTCTTCCCCGTGCTCTGTCGACGTTGCTCCTGTCCCAGTACGCAACGTGTGCTCAGTCCGTCAATGATGTGTGCTTAGTCCTTGATGCTGTTTCTTTTTCCCGTACTCTGACTGTTACCCATTTTAGTTGTGTGCTCAGTTCGTCGACGTGTGCATAGTCCTCTACGTTTCTATTGGTATTGTTTTCTTTTCCCAGTTTATGCATATTGACTGTTCTGTCAACGATGCTCCTATCCCAGTACGCAACGTGTGCTCAAATCTGACATTGTTTCTTTTTCCCGTACTTTGACTGTTCCTAGATGTTGCTATCGGTATTCTTTGTTTCTTTGTCGATGCTGTTTGTGTTTCTCATGTCCCAGTACGTTGACTGTTCCATCGACTTCCTGTCGTGAAGATCACGGTAACTCGGTAAGCTTTCTTCTGTTCATTATTTGATTTCTTTTATTATATCACGTGAAGGAGATCAATTATTATTATTTTTTGTGATCTTTTCTAATTTTGATTTTGTTTTGAGTAGACAAACTCATTAGTTAATGTTAGTTTTGTATTTTTATTTTTTATAATTATTTTATTTTATGTCCAATTATTTAATTTTTTATTTCATTTAATTTTTATTATTTTTTCATCATTTAATGGTAGAATTAGTTGACTTGAAATACATTACCTATTTCTAATTCACAACACCTTTTTCAAATTGAAAACAAAAAAACCTAAATTTTTTAGTTTTAGTATTAAAAAATTTAAAACTTGGCCTTAATTTTTGTAATAAAGCCTAGGTTTTGAGAAATCTATTTTCTTGTTAAATCACACTCTTTCATAATAAATTTTTTATTTCCTGTTTTTTTGTCTTTCCTCTTTCGTACTTACTTTTTACCTCGAACTCCGTAAAAGTTAATAATTTCTTAAATACAATCACCTTCTCAAAACCTAGGGTTTGCTTCGGAATCCGTAATAGTTATTCTCTCAAAATCAATTCCTCAAAACTTAGGTTTTGCCTTGAATTTTGTAAAAGCAATTCATCATACTTCCAAATGAGTTTTAGGTTCAATCTAGAAAAACAATGAATTACTGAAAAGTGTTTTTTCAATGTAGAAAAACAATGAATTAAAAAAGTGTTTTTTTTAAGTTTGATCAAATGACTTAGTGCCTATTTCGAGAATCCTTTGGGAGAATGATTGTTAGTTAGAATGCACTTTGAAAAATGACTTTTGGGAAAATGTATTTTATTTATGTTTGGACTCAGTGCCGTTGGTCAAAATGTAGTTTCATTTGGATAAATTGTTAGCTAAAATATATTTTAGTAGAATGCGTTCATGTTTGGGTAAATATTGGAAAAATGACTTTTGGATGAAAATTATTTAAAAGGGTATGAATATCATTAATACATATAATTATTTTATATTTTATAATAAAATTATTAATACATATAAATAAAAAAATGTTACATTTGTCTTTTATTAGTAAACATAATATCTAATAAAAATTTTAGCTCAATACTTTGGCAGCTCACTATTTTAGTTGTTCAATCTCAACGATTGGTGAGACCTCGAAAAAAGTTAAATACCGCATGATCTCAATTCTCAAGGTTTGAATCACACTTTAGACATCCACGTAAACGCATGCATTTATGTAAGATGTGAAAAAAATGCAATTTACCTCATATTTTGAGAAATTTCTGACTTTTTTAGTTTTATCACATCCGCTTTTAGTTTTAACCAAAATATTTTCATTATAATGCATAACATTATTTTCTTCATGTTCATTTCATCTGATAATATTTAGATCAACATAATTTTCATTTCACATGTTACCATTACACAAATAGCCAAAAAAAGTATTAATTCTTAACCAGTGGTGGAGTCAGGATCTCGTACCAGTGGGGGCAATTTTTTATTTTTAAACAAATGACAATAAATTTATTAGTATAAATAATTTGAGTGGGTTTAAATTTTAAAATCAGCGGGTGCATAACAAAAAATCTATTATTACTTACATAGATGTCCAAAAGTACATGTGGCTCCGCCAGTGTTCTTAACTAATTTTTAATATTTCGTATTTCTAAAAATATTTTAAATTAAAATCAATATCCGATTTCCAGGTAATCCAATATCATAACATTACTTAGCCATCAAGCAAAAAAATAAAGTTCCCACGTCAAGCTTGGTCTGAAACGCAGTAGAGAAGTACTTTTACATAAATCGAGATAAATATGTGAAGGGGATTATCTCATTTTATGAAAAAACACTGTCAAACGTGATTTTGGCTCAACTCAACAATTTGCCAACAAGCTGATTAACAATTAGCATAACTTCTCTACACTGTCCAAAAGCAAAAAAGTAGAAAGAGAGATTTCACAGAGACAGAAAAAGGGACAGAGAGAGAGAGAGAGAGCAAACCAATAAAAGGATATCAAATGACCTAATCAGTAATCTCACTCATCTGATTGAAAACTTTACAGTTTACACGTTGTCCGCATAATTAGCCTTCCAAATGAAGCAACCAAAATTTTTTTAATGAAAAAAAACTGCAAAATCCTTTGAGAATTTTTCATCCCAACAATTTGATATTTCTTTCCTCTTACTTCTTCCTACTTTGGGTTTTGTATTTTCACACTTCTATGTGAAACCTTTCAGATCACATTCAAAGCTCACTGCTTAAAAATACATAGCATGAATGAGAAATCCACTTTTTCCCATTTCTTCCTCAAATTAGTCGAAGAATTGAGAGCTCAAGTGTGAGAGAGAGGAAAGGCCATCCATGGAGGACGAAAAGAACAGAATGGGAAGGTCACTTTCACGGATTTAGATCCTTCATAGTGAATGAAGAAGAAAGTGAATTTAAAAAAAATACAAATAATAATAGAAAAGGAAAAGAAATAAGGATGAAACTTTGAATCTCATCCCTATTTCTATTTCTCTCCTCACTTTCTCCTTCAATCACCACTGGGAAGGATCTCTGCTCTGCACTTTTCTGATCAAACACTCAGTCCATCGAATCCACATTGCTTGTATGTCAGAGTTTGCTTCCTTGGACTGATCACTATAGCACAATCCACTGAAACCTGCATATATCAAATTTGACTTCACAATCATTCATCTTTTCTTTTTGCCACCACATGATCATGTTCCATTTGCATATCAGACAGTTATTATATTAAGAGAATTTTTTAACGTAAACCTCGTTTGTTAAAAGACCATCATAACTAAAAGTTAGATGACTTGGTTTGTGAGACAAAGAACTTTTGCGTTTTATGAGACAAGGCATCTCATGCTTATTTTGTAAAATCACTTGAAATAAGTAAAATCAACAAAGTGCTAAATGAAGATGGTTTGTTTGGCAAAAGGTGGTTGACTATATAAAAGTGTTTAACATGATAAACATAGTTTCAGCAAGAGGCATTTTTACTCCAGGCTCCAGCTAAAGAACTTTTAGAAACCGAACTAATAATAAACAAACAATCAGAGATGTTAAGAATTCATGCAATTTAATACCTTTACATATAGTATCTTACTTTAATTGATTCAGTGTATTTAATTTTTACTAGAAATTATATAAGATCTATATTAAAATATTTCAAATATATTCATAATTTTATCTAGAGGGTGATTCTTAGAGTAACGGTAAGGTTGCTGTCATGTGACATCTATGTCACTTGAAGGTCCCCGGTTCAAATCCTAAAAATAGCTTCTCCGATTGCAGAGTAAGACTGTGTACATCTATCCCTTTTCAAACCTCACTTGGTAAGAGCCCTAATTATTTTATCTACTTTTGCCAACTCATGAGTTAAAATCTTAACTTCTTGGGTACAGTGACTGCAATGAGAAAACGCCACAAATGACCACGGAGAGTTCCTGAAAATCGCATACTAGATCTTGTTTGATATACTAATGGTTTCTCAATTGTGCATTTTCTGTGAACCATACCCCAAGAAAAAAAGCAAAGACCGAAAGAAAGGGAGGGTCCGTGGGGATAAAAGAACAGCCGCTGTTTGGAGGCTGAAAAATGCTGCTCAAGGCAGAGGGCAACTGTGCCGGAGTTAATATGATCCATTAGTGATGCAGTGAGCACTAACAATAAAAATGATTTTATATTTGCAATGGAGAGGGAGTGGAAGATAGCCAACTACACTCTCTCATCTAAATATAAGACTTATTTAACTCATTCACAGAGATTATAAAAATTAATTTAGTTAGTTATTTACCATTATTATGTAAAAAAGTGCGCATCAATTTCCCTAAAATACCCCTGTTTTAATAAGGGTATTAAAACTTAAAAGTGGGAGACAAAAAGAGAAAAAAAAAGAGAAATTAATATGGATAATGTGGAGAAAAAAATATTAAATGATGAAGACAAAGTAGAACAAAACCCTATGTTTAGAAACAAACCTTATCTATCAACTGGGTCTAATATTTAGAAGCGGACAGTAGAAAACCTCAATTAGTCAATTCCATTGATACCTTGACAAGGAAAAGGGGGGTAAGATAGAGGAGGTGTGGGCCTCAAAATCAAGACCTGAAAGATCCATGTGTTTCCCCCATGAACATATGGAGACAGAGAGGAGGGTGACCCCATGTGCCCCACAGAAAGGAAAGTCACATGGCTAAGTCTTTACCTTGGCCTAAAGAAAAAGAAAGAATTTTGAAAGGCAATGTTTTCCAATTTCAATGCTTCTTCTTCTTGTTTTTTTTTTTGTTATTCAGACTCCCTAATTTTCAAGTTTGATAACTTGGGTGCATATCAAAATACACATAATGAACACCAACCTCCATAATTTGAAAGAAAGAAAAATAAATATTATGCCGTTATCTATATTATAATTTAGAACACAAACCTATGACAGCAACATCCAAAAAAAAAAAAAGTGGAATAAATAAATTCAGGTAAGTGGATTATTAAATAAAAAGGTAATTGGCTCCATGGTGTAGTGGTAAGCACTCTGGACTTTGAATCCAGCGACCAGGGTTAACTCCGGGTGGGACCTCTATCTTTCATTTTTCATACTTTTAAATTGATTTTGTTCTTAATCATTTCTTGATACAGCGTTGGATTATGAAAAAGAGTTCTACTCAGACTATAAACCAAATAAATAAGAAAAAGATAAAAAAAAAGTAGTAAAACCAAAAATCTTAAATTTGTAAATTTAAGATGAAAGATCTTATCACCACCTCAAACTTACAATTAAATCATCTGAAAATTATGTTACTATATAAGTACATTAGTTTTCTTAAAACAAGAGAGAATCTAAAAGGCGATATAAAATAAATAAATGAAGATTACAGCAGTCTAACACTTAGGGGTGAGGCCATTGGAATGTATAAATAGTGTCAAGACAAATGATTAAAAGAGCGTGAAAAGAAAGTATTCTTACAAGTATCACTCAAGAAATCATTTCAAAGATTTTTAACCATGAGCAACCAATAATTCATTTTAAAGTCTTCTAAATGTGACCTTTTGATTACACAAGAAAACAAGTGTGAAAAGAACAAATAAGAAAAGCAATATATTAAGGGGAAGACCCCAAGAACCCCCCACACTGAAAAAAAAATTCCATTAAAAAAAGACAGGGAACAAAAATGCAGAGATAGGCACCAAGGCCAGGCCATACATAAATGTCTATAACTGTGAATTTTCACACTAAAAGTAAAAATTGTAAGGGATACTGCAAAAACACACAAAAAGAGAATGAGAAAAGGCATCAAAACAAATGGGAAGGTTATCAAGGGAAGACCACTGTGATTAGTTTGACTATGAGACCCTTGTGAATATTATTATGATATCTCCAGAGACTAGCACCCCAAAATTGCTTTCGGTGCACGCTATCACAGCGGCAAATCTGGTACATTCTTAGCGGCGCACGTTAGCCGCGGCAAAAGGAAGACGACAAAGTGGAGGGAGGAAGAAGACAAGTCATGAAAAAGCGCAATGCGACAGGCTACAGAGGGAAATGGAATCCGCAGATACAGGCACATCCCACGCCACCTACCGTCGATACTCTTTGCCCATTCTATCTCTACCACTCAGAGTCGGAGAAGGGGAGGGGAAAACCAGAGCACAAATGAAATTTAAGAAGGTTTCGTTTTAATTAGCATGCAAACTGTGTGCAGAACTCAACCAGGAAAAGTCCAAGGAACAATAAAATTGGAGCCTAAATTAAAAGAGATGAAAATCAGCCAATCATTTGAACTATGGAAGAGGAGAGAAAAATTCAAGAAGGCGAACCTGAACGCCAGGGGAGTCGAAGTTCATTACACGGATCTTAGCTCCAACGTCGCCCAAGACCCGTAACTCGACCCTATCATTGAGCGAAGCATCTCGAATTAAATCGGTGGCGTCGGCCTGAAGCAAATTGACCCTATCGACGGAAATGGTGGCCACGACCTGTCTTACACTGTGAGCTTCTTGATAGAATCCAGGCACCGAAGCTTTGCCCAGCGGGATTCCCCGGTACATAACGGTGAATCTGGACTCGCCGTACTTGATCCCCACCTTGTTAGGGTTCACCGCGGTGAAGAGCAACCGGATTGTGAGGGACAGCGAAGCGGTGGAGGCGCCGGTAGGGTCGTTAGAGGCGACACCAGCAACAGAGGATGGAGTAATACCCATGTACTGAACACCTACTTGCTGGAGATCGAACTGAGGCTTCTTGGGCTTCACGGCGAGAATGATAACAAGGACTATAGCGAGGACGAGAAGAGCAAGGAAGGAGAAGAGAAGGAATAGACAGCAACAACAGCCTCTAAAGGAGGCAGAAGACGGCGGCCGGTACGGCGTCGGTGGAGGTGGGTAGTAATGGCGGGGGATTTGTGTTTGGGGTTGGTGGTGGTTCCCACCTGAAGACGATGCCTGTGACGGCGGCAGCGCCGCAGGTGGAGGAGCCGGTTGCCGTGGCCGGTGGTCTCCGTTCTGGAGTGGTCTCTCCTCTATACGACGAGGCGGTTGATTAGGTCTAGTAGTCATTTTTGGAAGGCTCTGTGTCTTCCTCTTCCTATAAGGCTCTCGTTAGCTTCAATGGCTTCTTCTGATTCTGAATTGTTGGTTCTGTTTCCAAAAGCTAAGAGAGGAGGGAGTGTGGGAGGGAGGGATTAGTCAATGAGTGAGTCAGCGTCTGAATGAGAGAGAGAGCGGATGTGGACTTAGCCGTTGCTTCTTTTTTTTTTTAATTGACAGATGAGTGACTTTGCTTGACAAAAAAAAAAAGAATTTGAGATGAAACAAAATTATAAGTTTTTTAGTGCAGATAATTTCTCTCACAATAAATTAAAGCTTAAATCTTGTTTGAAATAATACATATTCTTAAAAAGTTACTAATTTATATTTTAGTAAGCTAAAAATAAGCTGATTATGAATTAAGTAAATTAAAAAGTAAGTCAAAATTAGCTATAGAAAATGAATTTATAAAAAAAAAATTTGAAAAGACATTTTTATTTTATAAAAGGGTAAGTGAGGGAACATGAAACAAAGAGAACGCATATAAACATAATCAGTCGTAGATAAAAAATGGGGAAAAATCCCAATCCAATTTGTTAAACCTGTCTAATCATTAACTTTTTCTGAAAGTGAAATAAACTTACAAATTTACTCATATTTAAGTTATTATTAACAAGATATAATCTTTAAAATGTAATTAGTCCTTATTCGAAAAAAATATAATAAGGATAATATATTTCTTCTAAAATTTTTTTTATAATAAGCATGAGGGAGTTTATACATACATTCAAATTATTCTTTTTAAAAATAATCTTCTTCCTCTTTGTAGTGCCCGATTTTTTATAACTTCATTGAGCAATAAATTTTTAATATAAGATTCACTTTTACACTATAAAATAGATTTTATATTAAACAGTTGTGGTGGTATTAAATTACTTGACGTTTTATTTTCTTGAAGTCATCTAAAATAAATTACACAAGGAAAAATATGTGTTTCAATTAACTATCTTTCTTTTTATATGTAAACAAAAATAATTTTATATTAAATAATACATAACATGGTCATAGACTTGTAAAGGAATTTGTTATTGATACGGGTGTCAAGTATTATTTAAATCAATTAAAAGTAGTGCTCTTAATGGGACTTTTGTTTATTTTTTATTTCTTGTACTTTTAATTTTATTTTAGGAGAATTTATTTTTTATACGTATAACAGAATACAAAAAATTAAATCAATTTTTCAAAAATAAAATAAATTATACAAGGTCTGAGGAAATCCTAGGCTGAGTGGGGCTTTAGCATGTCCAAATAGTAATTTAAGATATTTGTAATAAAATTTTAAATGAAAAAAAAAAATACTATCTACACATAATTTATAAAGGATTTTGTATATTAATTTTTTTTGCCAGAAGGATTTTGTATATTATGTTCATTCCTTGTAAGATTTTATTCATCATGTATCATGGGCTTATATCAAATAAATTAAGCATAAAATTTAAGTCCATTTACTTAAATTTATTGAATATAATTCTCAAATTTTTAATTTTTTAACCAGACTATCCATATTAATTGCACATATTATGAAAATTTTTCTTGCAAATAATCAAAGGAGATATGTTAAGAATCCAACACACATTCTCTTACAAACAATTCACTTAATTAATTTTTCAAGATATACAATTTAATTATCTGTCTCCTATATCAAAGATCAAAATGAGTTTTTTATATATAATTATCTAACTGGATTATATTTAAATACTGTCAGGTGTTTAGTTGGAAGCAGCTGCCTCAATATAGAATTTTAATAATATTTAACCATAAAATATGCAAAAAAAAAATAAAAGTAGGATTATTTCAACATCAATCAATTTTCTAGATAATGTATGAGAAAGAAGTCCCAATTGGGTCAACATTTGAGTAATTATTAAATGGACTAAAGCTTCCCTCTCATAAAAAGTATGGCCTTTCTTTTACATTAAGCAAACTCTTTGATGACTTATTTACAAATTTCTCTTCCTCTTCCTCTTTTTTTTCATTATATAATTATTAAGCTGCTAAAAGCTCTTAGTAAATTAGTGTAGAATAATACAAAAGTCATTGTAATGTAATGGCTATTAACCATGCAAATTATTGACTGCCCACTCTTTTTACCATGTTTACTATTATATTGCAAGATAAGTAAATTTTGATTAAAAAGGCGATTATGACATTCTAACACGATGTTGATTGAGGTGATAACGGCCTCAACCAGAGACAAATTCAGATTTTGGAAGGTGCACTTGTCAATAAAGGTGAAAACCTTTAACACGTTCCAAACATGAATAAAAAAGATAAGTCAATTATGTTCGAGGCACGGTCGGGGATCATATGTGGGTAATTCTTTCAGTAAGGGTTTGAAACTTAGTTCTTTTTTTTTTGTACATAAATTTTAGGCAGGGGGCTGGGCTCACCCACAAGCTAAGGGCAGGGCGAAATCTCCCTTCTTCTTAAGTCATACCAATGTTGGGCAGGGCGAGCCGTCAATTACCCTCAGGCGTTTACCTAATGTCACGGCTACTCTAGAGAACCCTAGAATTCTCTAGATTTCTCTTGTAAATACTTGTTTATTCTTGCATCTTCTAGAGTTCTCTACACATTTTTCACATGTGTAAATATCTTAGATATTTTAGGAGAGAATTCTGGAAGCTTTGATATAAGCCGTCGGATCGAATCGATCTCCACCGTTCATTAAGGAGGTGGAGTAGTATAAATACCCCATAAGGGGTGGAGTTGTAATCACCAAGCATTCAAGCAATTCAAGCATTCTCCCAAGTTCTCCATCTCTCTCTAGTTTCTCTCTTTAAGTCTTCCTTAGTCTCCAAGAGCTAAGTTAAGACTAGTAGGCTTACTAGCAGGTTCCGGAGCTTGAGTTTGAGCAAGACTTGCTAGGCCGCACTGAGCTTTCATCAGGTAAACTCTAAGCCTGTGACAGTTGGTATCAGAGCCAGGTTCCTCACAAGTTCCAGGTTCGTGTTCGAGAGAAAGAGATGGCTTCAACTACGACCGATGTGGCTCCCCAACAAGGTGCTGGGAAGAAGGCCAAGGATAAGTCCACCAAGGAGTTGCTTGCTGCTATAGAGGAGAGGATGGCTTTGTTGGAAGCC
>JANTPZ010115352.1:0-12669 GCA_025593235.1 Vachellia pachyceras
TTTACTTAGAGATATGTTTAATGAGCTATTCATAATTTATCTTGATCCATGACATATTGTGAATTTTTGCATTTGTGGGGAATTAACATATTAGGTTGCATTGAAGTAGTTGGGTGATCTTGTGATGATGGGAATTTATTGTGACTTACACTTTAGTGGGGAGTCGGCCTAGACCCAGGAGGGAGGCCAAAGTTTATTGTGACTCACACTCTAGTGGGAAGTCGGCCTAGACCCAGGAGGGAGGCCATGATTTATTGTGACTTACACTTTAGTGGGGAGTCAGCCTAGACCCAGAAGGGAGGCCAAAGTTTATTGTGACTCACACTCTAGTGGGAAGTCAGCCTAGACCCAAGAGGGAGGCCATGATTATTTGTGACTTACACTTTAGTGGGGATTCGGCCTAGACCCAGGAGAAAGGCCAAAGTTTATTGTGACTCACACTCTAGTGGGAAGTTGGCCTAGACCCAGGAGGGAGGCCAGGATTTATTGTGACTCACACTCTAGTGGGGAGTTGGGATGGAGTAATATGGAGGAGTAGGATGGAAGGATCATTTGTGCATTCTGATTGTATCGAATGGAAAACATTATTTTGTTTGGATATATTATATTAGCACTGCTTCACTGACTTATAATCCCGTATTGTATATTCTATGAATTGATTATTGGTTACTGGGACTTTATGTCTCACCCTATCGATATATATTTTTTTCAGAGAGGAATTTAGTTGTTCGAGGCGTGAAGGGAAGGAGCCAACAGTTTGATAATAGCTATCACTGTAGGCTAAGTAGCTAGTTTATCTTAAGGAGAAATGTATATTGCCAGACTTTAGAGCTTGCATAATCTGATTTGTTTGTCCTTATGTTTATTTTGGATGTTCTATTTATGGGTAACAATATGTCTTTTGGTACTCTAACTTGTTAGGTATCCATTTGAGTATGGACCCGCATGTTTAAGGGGAAGACTAAATATTGTTGACTCTTGTGGCTTTAAATGGTGACTTGTTGGCGAGCTTTGTGCCCTGGATCGGAATGATACTGTAAATTGTGAATGGTTTGTGGGTTGGGTGTCTCATCATAACTTTTGTACCCTAGACCTTGAGCATTTAATAATTAATTATTTTTGAATGTCTGGGTTATTTGGGATTATAAATGGTATCAGAAAGGATTATAAATGGTATCAGAAGGAATATGAGTTATCTAACTAAACGGGGATATATTATATGGTTAATTTGTTCAGGGGGTTACATCAAGTGCCTCAGATTGAAGATGGTTGAATTCAGCGTTGAAACTCTCCTTCCCTTTCTCTCCTTTTGGCTTCTTGTATCCCCATCAGCTGCTACGATCAAGATTTGGGGGCGATTGCTTCTTAAGCTCTTGCTTTTGGAGGTGACAGAGGATTAAGAAAAAGGTTGGGGGACGAAAGTCAAAAGTGAAGAATCACCTTCTATCATTACCCACAACATTAATGTCTACCACCATCTTTACCTTCCTCCGTGGTTGATGATGCTAGGTTGTTCACAAGGGTATGGGTTCCATATGGCTAGAATCCAATTCTCAAGGTTGAGATGGGAACTATCAGTTCTCAAATTTGACGGAACTGACAACTACATAGAGCCCAATTTTTGCACACCAAGCAGACTAAAAAACGAGTTACATCCTCATTTCCACTTTCAAAGCGCAGGTTTCATTCTACCAAATGTAGCATAAGACCTTGTTCCGTTGGGATTTTTTGAGGGGAGGGTTGAAGTGAGGTTATATATATTTGGTTAGAAGAAAGAAATGAAGAGGAAGGGAGGGGCAAATTTTTGTTTTTGTGCTCCCCTCCCCTCCTCTCATTAGTCGCAAAATTGGGATTTTTTGTGGGGAGAGAAATATATTTTATCCTATTGTTTTTATATTTTTATTATTTCAATTTTATTCTATTGCCTTAATTTCTTTAGTTCGATTGTGGCTTTTTTTGTGCAAAAAAAACCTAGATACCTTTTTTGATTTTTTAATATTTCACTGCTATAATCTCTCTTGATTCAAAGTTTCTTTTTCTCTTTTCATTTTTCTTCCAACACTTCTCTTACGAAACTCACATGTAAGCCTTTTTTCTTTAATTCTTTTAACTTGATTTTATAATTTTATGATGTTTTAGATAGATAAAATGTTTTTAAAAGCATCTTAAAAGTATCAGATGATATTTTAAAATCATTAAAATATTCTATCATATATAAAAGCTAGATAATAAATTGTTAAAATTCAAAAAAGAAATAATAATTTTAATATCAACATTGTAAAAAGAAAAGGAAATAAATATGAACAAAATAATAAGAGTATATTTGTCAACTTTTAATTAACTCCTCCTCCTTTCACTTTTGAACCAAACAAGAACCTCCCCTCCCCTCCAGACAAATAAAGTTCAAAATCTCCCCTCCCCTACCCTTCATTCCAGACAAACAAAGATCAAAATCTCCCCTCCCCTCCACTAATCCCCTCTTAATTAACCTTCACCCATAGTTTAACCAAACAAGGCCTAGAGGATAAAGTGTGATTTGATCAAATCATAATGATAATCTATATAACTCATTTTAAAAGGCAGCAAATAATACAACTCATTTTTTTCAGATATCACGCATTCATACCGGTTGATCATATTGTTCATAAATCTGGGTAGTGCATATTCCTCCATGCAACGTTTTTAACTGTTTTAATCTTTTTTTAAGACATTTTATTGAGTATCATATAATGTTATTTGTCTCTACTTCGAAATTCAAACCCATATTAATTTATTCTCCGGATGGGGACAGACAATACAGGAAAATAAAGTCAACAAACTATCCAATATTGTTCACTGATCAAGTGCTAAAAGATGAACTGGCAAAAAATAAATGCATAAAGATGAGGGTAAGAAAAACTGTCGGTCGTAAACAGAGCAATTCCGAATATATAGAAGTTTTGAACTCCCGTGAAAACTAAAACATGGCAAGAAAAAAAAGAGGATGTAACAAGCATATGAAATTGGAAAATGCAAGTCTTACTATCTGGCAACTACAAAAAAGCAGCCTAAAACTGAGTTTTCCAGTTTACAAAGAGCCATAAAACCCTGAAGCCCATTACAGACATAAAGAGAGATAATGAGGGACAAAGGGAAGGCAAAAGAACCACAATGCCAGAGCTTGTGGTTCAAATCTCTCTTCATCATTTCCTAATCTTAGATCTTGTCTGACTGCTCTTAGCTTTGAAGATAATGTGACATAAAGCTCCAAGTGCTTCTCCATGCAATGTTCCCTTTTATCACTGAGATCTTCGACCAATTCTGTCCCATTCAATCTCTATGTTGCTGAAACATGTAACATAACTAAGGTCCCAAAACCCATTCAACTCAGATAAGGTACAGAGTATCAGAAGCATTTCTCCACATATTCTATGAACTTTGCATGAAAACTTGTGGTCTTTCTCATAAGGTACATTTCTCATTTACTTTAGCCCATACCCATATGGTCCTTTATCTGAATTCTCTTCACTTCTTGTCCTCTCAGCTTCTGGCGGGTGCGTGTATATATATAGATAGCTTCAGGAACTGTGATCTCAGGACAAGGACCATAAGCTGAAAGCCTGAAACTGACGATTATATTGGGTTCAGGTCTGATAAATAATTCAATTACTGCATCATTTGGACAAAAATCTGAAAACAAAAATTAGGCTTTTATTAGATTGAAGAGTTGCCTGAGAAATGGTTGGATCCTGCTGGAAACCATCTGTAGAAGGTGAAGATGGAGACTTGGACGGGAGAGTCGATGGATTGCTGTGGTATATGGACTTGGGAAAGCATGCGTACGGGGAATTCTCAATGGCTGTAATTCAGGCGAATAGTTCATTGGAGGATCGTAGCCAACTCGAATCTGGACCCTTCGCTTCCAACCATCTGGGTCCTCAGGGGACTTTCATAGGTGTCTACGACGGCCATGGCGGATCAGAGGCCTCCCAGTTCGTCGCTGACAATCTCTTCTTTCACCTCAAGAGTATGCTCTCTCGTCTATATACTGTTATCCTGACTTGCTATTTTTTCAGACACATGAGATGCATAAATCCTTAAAGATCATTCTCGTACACAAATTTGCAAAAACCCAGGATTTTTTTTTTTATTTTTCTGTCTTCTCATTCCAGAGTAGTACTTACTAAAAGTTTTTTTTTTTTGTGATTCAGGGTTTGCGAGTGAAAAGCAAGGCGTGTCAGAGGATGTGATCAGGAGAGCATTTTATGCAACAGAGGGGGAATTCCTGTCTGTTGTGAAGAAGCAGTGGCTAAGGAGGCCAGAGATTGCATCCACAGGAACATGCTGCTTGGTGGGCATAATCTGCAACAGCATGCTATATGTAGCAAATGCTGGGGATTCGAAGGTGGTATTAGGAAGAGAAGATAAAGCAACGAAAAATATAGTGGAAGCTATCCAATTATCTGCAGAACACAATGCCAATATTGAAACTGTGAGAGATGAACTTCGTTCCAAGCACCCTTATGATTCACAGATTGTGGTCGCCAAACACAATGTTTGGCGAGTCAAAGGCCTCATACAGGTAGGTATTAGTGTTTAGATTACACAGCCTCAAATCCTTCTAAGTAGCAAAAAAAAAAAAAAATTATCTTGGTTTTTCAATGGTTTGACCAAAAAGAATAGAGTGTCTTGGTTTTTCAATACTTTAATAAAAGGCTTCTTTTTTGCAGGTTTCAAAATCCATCGGGGATGCATATTTGAAGAAGACAGAATTCAACAGAGAGCCTCTACCATTGAAATATAGATTGCCTGATCCCATGTTTGAGCCAATTCTTAGTTGTGAGCCATCAATATCAACCCATAAACTTGAACCACGGGACCAATTTCTCATCTTTGCTTCTGATGGATTATGGGAGCATCTCAGCAACCAAGAGGCTGTCAACATCGTAAGCAATAATCCACGCAAAGTAAGTTCACAGTACTCGGAATCATTTAAGAATTTCAAAGTTCTAATTATTAAAAGCGATGATTTTAGTTTTGGAGTTGCAAGCTGACTCAGTGGTTGTGTTTCACGTAACACAGGAGATTGCTAGAAGGCTTGTGAAGGCTGCACTTCGAGAAGCAGCGAGGAAGAGAGAGATGAGATTGTCGGACCTCCAAAAGATAGAACAAGGAGTGAGGAGACACTTCCATGATGACATAACAGTAATTGTTGTATTTCTAAATCCCAAAACGAGCCATAATGGCTCTCTCCGGGACCTTCCCATTTCAATCAGAGGAGGTGGTGGCTCTGCCAACTTGTAATGTAATGGTATCCCCTTGGATATGTATGCGCATGTCTCCAGAACTGTAAAATATCCAAGTCCCAGTGTCCCACATCAAGATCCTTATGAATGTTTCAATCTATAAAAATAAAAAAGATGATATGCAAGAGTACCAAGAACTTGGATGGGACAAATTAATGATGAATTCATTGCTGCCAATGGAATTATTTTGTTATTTTTTCCTCCCAAGTTCTGTTAAGTTTTAAATATCGGTTAAGATAATGAACATGGCTTACCAATTTCCACGTGCAGTCCCATGGCTTCAAGATTATAATGCCCTGATTGGTAGCATAGAAAACTTGTTTTGCTCAACTGATCTGACTTCTCTGCGAAATACAATTCCACAGCTTACCAATTCCCACCCTCACTTCCATGACTCACATGACTATTTCACACATCTTCTCTATTTTCTCTCATACATTCAAGTAGGATGGGTAATAATATTTTCTCTCCGTTTTTTTTTTATTTTTTCTCATCTCATTTTTTTTCCTCATAACTTTTCCTTCCATTCAAGTAGAGTTTAAACAGCCAACAAGCACTCTTTTCAATTTAGTTTTTTGCCACCCCTATTTATAATTTTACCTGGTTTTAATCATATTTCTATGTTATCCTTTCTTTTCATGCTTGTGTAGTCTTCCCTAAGTTTTAATTACATCTTTTTACTTTTCAGATGTCCGATAAAAAATATGATAAAGAACTGCATAGACATAAATTAAAAATATGTGAAACTATAAAGCATGATAGAAAAATCACAAACATTTAATTAAAATTAATAAAACTATAAGGAGAAGGACATGTGGATCAGTTATCCCATTAATATCTAACTTTTAATTTATAATAATTTTTGAGATTTTTAATAACAATATTCTATATTGAAAAATTGATTAATGATATGTAAATTTTATTTTTTCTAATATTTTGAATGGAAGAACATTTTTTGGTTACAAAAAGGAATTCAATTTAGTTTTCATCAAAACATTAATTTTAATTTAGAGTTAACTAATCTTATTTCTAACAATAAGAGAAAATACAAAAATTGTTTGTGTTTACAAAAAAATACCATGAGTTGTAATTTTTAAAAATAAATAAATATGATAATTTTTAATAAATAATATAATTATTATAAAAATATAATTAGTTATAACTTTACTTTTTCATATTTTATTGGGTAAAATAACAAATATAACCCTAATTTTATTTTTCAGGTACACTCAGCATCCTAATTTTTTTGTGCAATTTTATGCCTTATCTTTTTAATCTGGAGCAATTTTATCTATTTATTTAACTTTTAGTCAATTCTTTTAGAGAACATTAATTTTTTAGTCTCCAACTTTTAACTTACTTATAATTTATCCTCTTAAACTATTTTATAAAATCAAACTAATAAAAAAGAGCTTCCATGTCACCTCAATAATTTTTCATGAGGATTTTAAAAATGAAGTTTATTTTCAATAATGCATCTATTCGTGATTAAAAAAGCCACATATTCTTTTAGGGATAGTTTAGAGTCGGTAGAATGGAATGTTTTATTGTATCAGAATTTCATAAAAACAATCTCTATAACTCAATTTTTCATATAGATTCTAGAAATCAATTAATTTTTTAAAATTCATTTATTCAGTCCAGAAATGTCACATCTTATTTTTCAAAATATAATTTTTTATTCTTATAGATGAATTTTGAATTGTATGCGGTCTTTATGGCCCAAATGAATAAATTTTAAAAAATTAATTTAATTTTTGGAATTCTCATGCAAATTTGAGTTATAAAGGTTGTTTCCATGAAATTGTAATACAGTGAAAAATTTTGATTCTTCTAAGTTTAAACTAACCCTAAAAAAAGATGTGACTTTTTTTATCCTAAATGAATGAATTATTGTAAAGAATCTAAATTTTGGGAATCTTTATAAAAAATGTTGAGAGCACTCGAAAACTTATTTTTTATTAGTTTGAGGGATCAAATTGTAAGTAAACTAAAAGTTATGGACTAAAAGATTAATTTTTACTATAAAAATTGGCTAATTTAAGGGCAGCAATGAAATTGCACCAAATTAAAAAGGTGAGGGATAAAATTATACTAAAAAAATAAAATCAGCGTTATATTTGTTAATTTACCATATTTTATTTAAACATTTTTGAAAAAAGAAAATAAGAAAAGTAATGACTAAATGCCAAAGGGAAAAACCCTACTTTCAATCAGAAACCGCCCGCGCCCTTTCATCAAAACCCTGATCCCAACGGTCAATTAAGGCCGACTTCGCGGGCGCGGGTTAAATTATCGGTTGCTTGTACGAGAGAAGATCAAACTTCTCAGAAATGGTTTCCCTAATCGCTGGTAACGAAAGGCGCCGCTAATGGTGATACTCTCGTAGATTCACGTATTTTCGTGCGATTTGGTGAGTTTATTTTCCCTTCCTCGGGAGGATTGATTCAAAACAGAAGAGAAAAATTTGAGGCTACAGTTGATAGATCCACTAAGACGCTCATAGCTCAATATTTTCCTGGTAATTGGTCATCCATATTTTAGTTTGTAAATCAAAGAGGTTTGATTGGGTGGGAAAAGTGAAGTGATGATAGCAATTCTGAATTATCCGTAACAAAGCAAAACGAGTAAAGTACATTTCTGAATGATCCGTAACAAAGCAAAACGAGTAAAGTATATAGACATGCATGCCCCTTTACCAAAAAAAAGTACATGGATGCCCAAATGCCCACATTTCTCCATTAGTTTCTTTTTATTTCCCGTCATTAGTAAGAAATATAGACATGCATTATTTTCTTTTTTTCCTTTTCCTTTTTGAAATTGATGGATCGGGGCCTACCAATTTGGTGACAGAGTCATGGATGAGACTCTATCATCCCACACGACTTAAGAGGACGATAATGATAAACTCTGTCGGGGGCCGTGAAGTTGCTGGGGGAAAATCGTGTCCGTGGAAGCGGCCTTAGACCAAAACAACAAAGAGAAGCAACGATTTCAAGACGATGAAGAGGTGGGGAATCCATATATCGACATCGATCTCCATTCACCAATGTCGAGTTCTCGAGATTCAACAATGGGGACTCGAGAGGATGGATTTTGAAAGCGGAAAAATATTTTTGATACTACAAGGCCTTGGAAGAAGAGAAAGTCGATGTTGTTGCGATGTATCTTGAAGGTGATGTGCTGGATTCTTTTGCATTCATCAACCAAGAAAGAGCCTTAGTTTACTGGGAAGAATTGGTGAAAGCATTACAAGAGAACTTTGGTCCTCTTGAATTTCAAAATCCTAACAAACATTTATGTAGCATCAAGAAAACAGGATCTTTGAGTGAATATCGTCAGGAATTCACGCGACATTCAAGAAGGGTGAGGAATTGGCCGGATCACTGCCTCTTAGGGGTGTTCATCAACAGATTGAGGGATGAACTCAACGCAGACATTCGCATCCACAAACCTTGTTCAGTGAAATTGGGCTCAAAGTCTGGCGCTAGAGTATGAAGCTAAACTAAAAGTATCACATGTAGCCAAGCCCAACCACTCAACTCAGCAAAATAATTGGTCACTCCCCCTTAAGAGCACGATTCCCATGAAACATGAGGGAGATTTCCTTGTCCTCACTTGTATATCCAAGTGCTCCCTTGCTCAGGAATCATCCTATAAACTCAGCTCATACTAGCATTGTAGATTTGGAGCATCAAAATCGAAGAGCAAAGGGTCTGTGTTACCGCTGTGGAGAAGTGTTCAATCCTAGGCATCGCTGTTAGTCGTCCTTCTAACTTGTGGAAATTATTGAAGAAGGAGAAAAGGTAATCCCTCCCTTAGAAGAAGGAGCTGAGACGAATATTATAAACAACAATGCTGAAATTTCTTTTATTGCAATATTGGGGAAATCAATAGAGTCAACCATGAAACTCCTAGAACATGTACAAGGGAGACACGTGACTATCCTGGTAGGCAGTGGCTCCACCCATATTTTTATTTTGGATGCCTGGGTTGCTAAATTAAAATTCCAATAAAGATTTTGTTGGTCTTTACTCTTTAGGGTCCAAATCGGTAACGGAAATACTGTTTGATGTAATCGTGTTTGCCCAAATATTGAAGGACAGATATCAAATCTCACCATTAATTAGGAATTTATTGTCCCAAATATTGAAGGACAGATATCAAATCTCAACGCTAGACGAGGTTAGCACTCGATTTACAAAACCAATGGAACAAGAATTTATGAACGTGTTTGATGAGCCAACATCCTTACCACCTCTGAGGGGCTACTATCACTCTATTCCTTTGGTCCCTAGCTCATCTCCACCAAATCTGAGGTTGTACCGTTACCCTAATGTTTATAAAAATGAAATTGAGTCCCAAATAGACATATTGTTGGAGTGTGGCTTCATCCGGCCCAGTTCAAGCCCTTTTGCTAGTCTTGCCTTACTAGTAGGCAAAAAGGATTGTTTCTGGAGACTCTGTGTGGACTATCGTAAACTCAACAAAATCACGATTCCAAATAAGTATCATATCCCCAATATTGATAAACTATTTAGATGAATTACATGGGGCTACTTGTTTTTCCAAAATTGATTTGCATTCTGGTTATCACCAAATTCATGTGCTCCTATTGGATTTACATAAAACTGTCTTCCACACACATTCTAGGCACTATGAATTTATTGTTATATTTTTGGCCTTACTAATGCACCGGCCACTTTTTACTCTATCATGAACAACTTATTCCGTAAGCAAGATGCGATTTTGCAGGTCCTTTGGGATAACTTGTTGAAAGCTCGAAATCACATGAAACAACATGTTGACTAGCACCGACTTGACCAAGAATTCGCACCCAGCAATGC
The DNA here is from genome assembly GCA_025593235.1 of Vachellia pachyceras. Lineage (NCBI taxonomy): Eukaryota > Viridiplantae > Streptophyta > Magnoliopsida > Fabales > Fabaceae > Vachellia > Vachellia pachyceras. The sequence continues at coordinate 10,133 of JANTPZ010115352.1, forward strand.
TGTGTGGCAATGCTGTGTGGCTGAAATTGTAGCCTTATTGCCAACGATCCTTAGGGTGTGTTTGGTTGGAGGGGAGGGAATGGAATGGAAAATGATTCCCTCCTCTCATTTGGTTTACAAATTTGGAGGGGAGGGGAGCTAAAATTACCTTCCCCTCCCCTCCATTACCCCCATATTGGCTCCCCTCTAAATTGGGGTTTTTTAGAGGGGAGCCAAAATTTAAGACAATTATACCCCTATACATTTTCTATTATTCCATTAATACCCTTAAGAAAAAATTATTTTAATTAATAAATATTTTGTAATAAAATAAAAATAAATGAAAATGTATTGTAATCAATTTATATTATTATAAAATTGATTAAAAAATTATATAATTGTAATTTAAAATATATTATAAAAAGTAATTAAATATTTTTAAAAATAAAATATTAATTAAAAGCATATTTTAAAATAAATCTCCTTAAATTAATTAGAAATAGAAATTAAATAATTATAACCAAGAATATATAATGCATTTTGATAAAAAATATTAATTACTATATAAGGGTATAATGGTAAATTAATGACTACCTCCCTTCCCTTTTTTTTTTGAACCAAAACACAAAATCCATTTCTTTCCTTTCCCTCCAACATAACCAAACAAGGTAACATTAAACCCTTCTATCCTTTACCCTTCCCTCTTATTCATCCCTCCCGTCTCCCTCCATCAAACCAAACATAGTCTTAGTGAAGCAGAAGTATGAAGGGTCGCCCCCTTGATTCTTTGGTCCAAATGAGGTCATTCAGAGTATTAGCAAGGTGGCCTATGAGTTGGCTCTTCCATTGGACTCCAAAATTCATTATGTCTTCCATGTGTCTCTCCTTCACCCAGCACTTGGCCAATTATCGACCCATCCACCCATTTCTCTCCCGTTATCAGCAGATTTGAAATGGGTGCTAACCCCACTGCATGTGTTAGACCATCGTTGGATGACTGATGGCCGATTAGAGCTCTTGATTCAATAGGCACATCACCCTAAGGAGGACTCAACTTGGGAGGAATATGATTGCATATATGCACAATTCCCTCAATTTCACCTTGAGGACAAGTCATTTTTCCATTTTGGTATATGGTGTAATTAATCCTTACATTTTTATCTTCTCTCTTTGTTTTTGGTCGCTCAAATTTTATTTTATCCAAAATATTGATTATCGTTGGAGAAAGATTTCCAAATATACATATATGATGTATGTTTGTAAATCCTGTTTTCTCAATAAGTCACGGCAAAAAAATATCTTAAAATCCGTAAAAAGCATATTGAAATCTGTAAAATAATCTAGAAATATGTAATTCCTTTCCCTCACGGATTCCACAAACTACCTTTTTTTATAAAAGAAGGACTGCTCTTTCGGTGACGTGCCCCTTTTCTATTTTTTAATCGATGGATTGAATGGAAATTGATTTTATATTATAAAATTTGAACTTCATCTATCCTCCGCAGGATTCTGCCTTAAAAAAAAATGCACCTAACGGCACATTCGAATGTGAAAACAAAATTGTAAATCAGCATTAAAATATTTGAAAGGGATAAACACTACTAAATTTAATATATGATTAAATTTTAGAACTAGCTAACAACCTTAATCTTATTTTTTTTAAAGAAAATACTATGCCCCCCCAATTACATGTCCTTAAATTCTACTAGAAAAATGTTAATTACACCATATACCAAAATGGATTCCTGGATCATATCGGTGTGTATTCAAGAAAAAGGAAGTTTAGAAGCTATGAATAGGAAATCATTAGTAGTTTATTCTTTTCATATTTTCATTAAGATTTAAATATTAGTTATTTTAGTTTATGGATATCATGTTTCCTTTAGGAATTAGATATACATCCTTTATGGATTCATATTATCCTTTAAGAATTATATATATATCTTTTATCTTCTTAGTTTATCTTTTTATCTTTCAGTTCATCTTTTTATTTTTTCAAATTGTACTCTACTATTATAAATAGACTAGACTAAAGGAATAAAGCATTGGGCATTGAATTATTTTAGTTATATTTTTGGATATTCTCTTGGCTATCAGAGTGTGAAAGGTGAGATTCTTGCCTTAACTTCTTTTAAATTTATTTTTTTTGCATTATTTTCTATTTTCCTTTTCCTTTTTTAAATTAATAGATGGGGGCCTACCACAGACCCTCCAAAAGGAACAAACTGAGCAGTGCTAGAAACCTGTGGCACAGTAATTATGTACATTTGAAAACTAGCGGACGGAGAGATTGGCCAGGTTGTAAAGAAAAAGGTGAGAAAGAATCTTGATTCCAAAAACTTCCTCTCTGAAATGATTTCATCCTATATTCTAATAATCAGAAAGGGAGAAGAACCAACTTTTAACGTATTTTTTAAATCCTTGGCTGCAGATACTAGTCTTCTGATCCTACAAAATTCGAAGACAAGAAAACACCAAGAAGAAATGCGCTAATTCCATAGAGGCGTCACAAATTAAAAGTAAACTTGTTCAGACCACTTTGATGTTGACCATGTCTC
>JANTPZ010115355.1:0-12694 GCA_025593235.1 Vachellia pachyceras
TTTTTGATAATGACAATGCTTACATGGCTGGTGACATTGATTTGATACGAGATTTGTTGGCCAAAAGCCTTCTTAATTTGTAGATAATGCTTATTACTTCAAGGTGAATATATATAGTTTCAACTCTTCATGTCGACTTGTATAGGGTGAATTAGATATATGAATTGTGTTACTCTGCCACACAGTAAGTGACAATGACTTCTGTGTTTCGATGCAACAAGGACTTGGCTTAGGTAGATATACACGTCTAACCTTGCTAGGTGTTTATTATGTCTGGAATTGATCTGGTGTATAAAATGTAACTGTAAGTTGAATTAGGTGGGGTTAATAAAATAGAAAAGAATTTTTTTTAAAAAAAAGAACATACGGCGCCCTATATAGTGTTATTGGGCGCCGTAGGGCTGACCTACGGCGCCTTATATTGGGAAAAGGACCTACGGCGTCTTATATTGGGAAAAGGGCGCCGTAGGTCTGACCTACGACGCCTCTCCTGAAATAGGGCACCGTAGGCCCTGACTTTCTACTCCCTTTACATTTACGCCCCCGATAAAGGGCGTCTATTGGATTAAAAATAGGACGTAAAAAGTACCTTTTGTAGTAGTGTTGATATCCTATATTTACATTTCGAGAGAATATATTCTCAAAATTTGTTAAAATGTGAAAATACATCACAACAAATTGTTTTGGTCCCATGGTTTCTGGTTACTTTGCAACTAAATTTTATTTATCATTAATACCATTTTGTTTTTTTCCTTAAACAAAATGCCTCTTATATCTGAACATGGATACTGAAATAAACAAAGTAATTAAAAATAGAAGGGTGTTAGGTTCTTATTGTATAACATCAAGTTTTTCTGGCTAGCAAATAGATGGTTTATAAATAAAATAAGGAACAAGCCTCTCTTTTAAGATCAAAATCAGGAGATAATTAGAATTTTGATTCATCAATACTTAAACTAATTAAGTTAATAGAACACATATAAAATTATTTTATTTTAAAATTAAATCCAAATAAAAAATTTAATTTGGCCAAGCCTTGTAAAATATATCTTAATATTTTTACTATGAAGTGCTCATATTTTAAATAGCAGTAATATTAACTTTTTTATGGAAAACAGAAATTTTGTAAAATTCAAAATATTCATATATACAACTCATGAGACAATCAAAAAAAATAAAAAATTTCAAACTGTTATTTTGAGTCACTGAAAAGCCATCCATGGAAGCATAAAAAAGAAAGTAGTGGTCCAAAAGGTTCACATCAAAACCTAATCATTATATGATATGCTAATCTCTTTTCATTTAAATGCTAATCCGCAAGCGGCCTAATTAACTTTTTTTTTATAAACAGAAAACTGTGAGAAGCGCTTGGTGATAGACATGGTGGGCAACCACCTGCCTCGCAAGATATTTTAATTCTTAATTTAATCGTGTGATAATTAATCAACTTTTTAGTACAAGTTTTGTCATCTTTATGAAGGTCATTGGTATTTTTAAATTTTTTTGTATTGTTCTCAATCAACTCACTCCATTTACAATCTTAATAAATAAATGGATCCTATCAACCAGTTAGCTTTTATATATAATCAAATTTATATTTGTTAAAAAAAGATAAGTGTTGTCTTCATATTATTGATTTTAGTTTTCAAGATATCCGGAAATTAAACTGAGTAAATAATGAAGCAAATTTCATAGCGGATAAAATTTGAATTAGAGCTTAGAAAAGGCATCTAATCAAGTAGAAAAGACTAATAAACTCAATTTTCTAATTAATAAAGATATGGTGTCAAATTCACTTTTATATTATTTCTTAAAATTCAATAAAAGCAAATAACTTAATACTGTGCATGTTTGAGAAAACTTTTTTTTAAAGATGCACGCAAGTCAAGATAAAAAATATTTTGAAATCCGTAAAAAATATTTGAAAATCATAAAATAATTTCGAAATCCATAAAATATCTCAGAATTTGTGAATTCTTTTCTCCTAACAGATTCCAAAACACACGCAATAATACTTCGTAACTAAATGTCTGAAAATGTTTGACGAGTCGGACCAGACGTCGAATCTCAAAAGCCAATACTTCATGGTTCTTATGGTCTAACCTATTAGATTGGTAGTCGAACCAGTAATCTATAATACATATTTCATAAAGTTCACACTAATAATATGTATAAGAAATCAATTTACAATAAATCAAATTGTGAATATAATAACACCACAATATATATGGATGTACATGAAGTTTTTAAAAATCATTATGGTTCCCATTCTAGCATGTCTCAATTTGAATTAAGAGAGAGTTTTACTTATAGAGCAGAGCCTGAGCGAATCTTGGACATGAAGGACAAGCAATTGCAGAATATAAGACGTCCAATTTTTTGAAGGTTTTCCAGAAATGTATGTCTCTTGTGGATGAAGCCTGGAAATTAAAATCGAGGCCAAGCCAGATTTTTAGTCACTGCCCAAAAGAATCTCCGGGCAAAAGTTCAGTATGATAATATTGGTTTACAAGTTAATTAACAGTGTTTCAGCTAAAGTAATAAGTTAATTAACCAAGTTGGCCTTTTTTAGGCGTTGATCAAACGCCTTTAGCAGCACACAGTCTTTAGCCAATCACTTTCAAGTTTCTTTGCCAACTTAATTATAATAGTCTGGAAATTGTTCAGTAATCATCTCCATTAATTGCTCACTGCATAGAAGCTAACTTGATGAGTTAACAGTATAAATGTAATCAAAGTACAGAAAAAAAAAAGTAAAGCTCTTTAATTAGCTTGCTTTAGTAGATCCATTTATTATTTCCACACGCTTCACTACATTATCTTCCACATAAAAATTTAATTGCGTGAGATGTGATTGTAGACAGTCTCCATCGGAAGAAGGAAACATAAAAAGCAATGATGGCTCTGCCCAAAAAAAAAATATGATAAAAATTAGAGTAGTGGGAGAAGCAGAAAGAATCAATGGAAGACTGGTGGATGAAAGATGATAAGGTGGCTGAGAAGAAATCATAATTTTAATTTAATTAAAAGATGCTAAATGTGAAAGTTGATGAAGATGATACTGACCCTACCTCAGTTTATATCTATATATCACACGCACACAACTTGGCTTCTTTGTCTTCGTGGAAAGTTGATGATCACTGATTTCTTTAAAGTTAAATATCAATCAGCTTAAACCCATCAGAGAGAAAATGATTTACACAATCAAAAATTATTAATTCTTTAATTGTTGGTGATATGAGCATCAAAGCTTAAAGAAAGCTCTCTTCTAACTTGATCTCAAATAGGAGAGTGATGAGAAGGGTACTCAATCATAGAATTAGAAATCTTTAAGCACTTAGCTTACATTTTCTCTCTATTGCGCTTATCTTTATATATTGGGGTTTTCAAACATCTATATCGAATTTTAATGATATAGGTTAATTTATACTATTTAAGCAAGGAAAAATCAGTGAAAATTCTTTGTTTAGAAATTTCATTACTTAGAAAAATGTGATATGTTTTTATACACATAAATTAAATTTCCAATTGCTATATAGAATTTCGTACGCGGAAAAAGTGGAACTTGAATTCTGATCCTTCTGGTCGCTAAATATTTAAACGATGAGTTTTCACAGATTTGTTTTCTTTTAACTTTCAAACTTGAATCATTAGAATTCTTCTGGTGGTGTCATAACTTGATTGAACATAGTAAATTAAAGTAACTCAATTACTAGAATGCATAAAGAATTATATTAAATATATTACCTCTGGTCAAAGTTTACTAATTGCTAGCAACTCGTGGAATCCCATGCTTAAGCCACAATCAAGGTAAACCTATGAACTTCACATACAATACCTGTTAACACAATGGCCAAAAGACTCAATTACATAAATTAAAGTCAACAGACTCAAAATCCCAATTATCATTTCTACTTCTCAATTAAGACCCTAAGCACAAAATCACATCCCTTCCTAGCTTATTTAACCCAATTGAAATTTAAATTAATCATTCAATTCCCCAGATACCTCTTTTACAAACTTCTTTATCCTCCTTCCAAGGTCTAAATTTCATCCAAGAAGAAGGTTTTCAATTAGGAGATGATGATTTTGTGTAATTGAAGCTTAAATAGGGGGAAAAAAGAGTTCAGGGTGGGGGTGGGGGAGCAAAGCAAGCTATACTACGATTTAAACTATGTTGAGTCCCTAAGATCTTTATGAGAGTTCCACTATCTTTCCCATGATTTACAATGGGCTTACTTCTTAAACCATCCAAAGTATGTACGTCACTTCCAATTCAATGATTCAGACAAGGTCTTCCCAAATCTTGAGTCAACTAAAACTACGTTGAAATATTAATCACCCAAGTGGTTAGTTAATGAAAGCTCACTTAAAAGAGTGAATGTATAATGCAATCGAAGAATATAGGAGTAGTTCAAAAGAGTAAATTAGCATATCAATTAGTTATTAATGGATATGGTAAGTGAAAGGAGAATGCAAGTTCAAACTCCGGAAAATCACATTTATTGGAAAGGCTTTAATCTTAATACTCTTGATTCAATATAAATTATTCACAAATTCAAAATGACTTGAAAATACTTTGAATTATACAAAAACATTAGCCAATTAATATTATCATTGTAAGTTTGAATAGCAAAAACTTCTCAATGTTGTTCAACCGCATGTGTTTATATTTCAATAACATTCAACATCCTATAATTTTGTCCTCAAAGTATTTTCTATGTTAATTTTTTGTAATTATTTTTCATAATTTTAGTACTTATGTTTCATATATTTAGTAATCATCTTTGATATTTTCAATTCACATTTTCTTCAATTTTTAGTAGTCATCTTAAATATTTTATAGGTTTATCTTCATGTTTTCAACCTGAACCTTTCAACAATACTTTAAGGGTAAATTTGCATCACAAATAAAGTTAGAGCATTGGATGTGATTAAAAATAACATTAGAATGTTAGATGCTACTTTGACATAAAAAAAATCGATAGCACATTGTAAACTCCCTTAAAACTAGTGATTGAATCATAAAAAAAGATCTATAAATCTATGTACAGAAAAGGAGATAACAACATTGAAGAACTGATTATTAAATGGAGTAATAATTGATCAAGTCAAGCTTTTACCCGATAAAATTTAAGAATTAACAATAAATTTATAAATAGTCATTACTAACAAATTACAATGACAAGTTTCAGTGTAAAAGATAACAACAAATTTATCATGCTAACTTGTTGTGATCATACATTTTTCCTTTATGATCTCATAGTGGCTCTCTCCCTAAATTAAATTATCAATAAGCTTAAGAAACAACTATAAGAGGAAAATTTATCAATCATAAGTAGGAAATGGTCAATTGTTTTTTAAAAAATAATCAATATGACTATCCATAAAGCTAAAGAATAGGAAGTCATCATAAGAAAACTTTGAAACATAAGATCGAGTTTTGAAATCTTTCTGAAAACCTATTTCAATTTAACCCTCAAGTACTGTTACAAAAGAGATCCTAAACTATGAATCTTTTAATTCCTCAAGCTTTTGATTTACATTTGTTGATTGCAACTTATTATTTTGCAAAACAAATTTCTCTACTATTTGTTATCATCAAAATACATACACTCTAAACAATATTTAGCCATGCCTGAATTAATGTGTGGTTCAAGCATTTTTTTTTTGGGTAAAAGTAAGTCGAAATTTCTGCATAGCCGAATACATCTCCTATAAACCCTAAAAGCATTGGCAATACCTTGTTAATGATTCCGCTTAAGCAATTCAAGTGATACATAATCACCAAAAATGGTAATTTTTCGACTTATTTCTGAACACTTTTTTATAAGGTCATTTCTGAACACGAAATGCACCATGAACCATACATTGATATGAATTAGTAATGAATCTTTCACTTTTGTATTCATATACTCCTTTTTAAAATAGGAATGAATATATAACAAAGTCTTTGCTTGAGCATGTATACAATATACACAGACTTTTTAATGCTCAGATCTGAACCTTTAAAAGGCCTGACATGGCTAGAAGCATTTTTAAAAGCTTATATTCTTAAAATGTTGACATTTAAATAGGTTTAAAAGTCTATGCCCCCAAGATCATATATAACCCTTCAAACCTATTTAAATGTCTACGTTACGCTTTAAATATGCTGTGAGTCTATAAAAAGATCACACATGATTTAATTATAAGAAAGCTCTAAAATATATGCTTCATAGCTATTGCTTGGACTTCAAACAAGGTAACTCCCTTCCAAATTCAATAACACACAAGACCTTGTCTCAAGACTAAGGAGATATATTTTCTAAAATCAACCAAGTGCCACAAGTGGTATGTAAACTTAGATTTTACCCCTTTTTTACTTTTCCTGCAAAAACTAGGACTAGTTCCTCCTATTAAAATTATCATATTTTATGTGGGCACTAAAATCAGTTTAGAGCAATTATTATGATTTAACGAACGAACAACAAAACTCACTGGGAGAGGGAGTGAAGCTAGTGTTGCTGTCTTGAATGATCAAATATAAGAACCACACTCCCACATATAAATGCAACATTATGTAAATAACGAGTATGAGACTTTGAAAAAACCATACTCCAAAAGCTAATTTTTAAAGTTGAAGAACTTGCTATGTTATATGACCTTGTTGACATGCGATTTTGCCATATAATTAGAAAGGTTACCTTTAAGTAGGGGTCTTGTACATCGAACTTCAAAAGTTAACTTTTAAAATACGGTTCTCTCGTAAACTTATACTCATCAATACATATTTGTATGGGGTTTTTGGATGGGTGGGGACTCCCCTTCCCTTGTTGGCTGGAATGTTCGGCCTTCCCCCTCTTTTTTTGCGATTACAAAACAGAAGATAATAAACAATGAATCTACAGTGTTCATATTATTGATAGAAGATAGTAGTTTCAATATTCATTTTTTATAGATGAACAATATGAATACAATCACGTGAGAGTCATTTCTGAAGGGTTTTTTTTTTTTTTTTGGTTTTGCTTTCTAAGTATCATCATATCAATGTAGTGGATGTATCAATCTAATGGTATCAAACTTATCTGAACAGTTTGTCATAAACACTTTAACTCTTCGTATTCTATTGACTCTTCCAATTTTATTTTACATAAATGCCTCACGCCATCTTGATTATCATGCATTATATTATCAGAAAGATAATAAACATGATTTGATTCATTTTTGTTCATTCTAATCCTTTTGCAATAATTATCATTTGATATATATATATATATATATTTAGAAGGTTGTGCAGCGACATCTCTCTTTTTGCAATTTCTATTTTTAGGTTGCACGTCCGATTATATTTTTAATTAACCCTTTACAAAACAGAGACTTAATTAGGTTTAATTTCAAAAAATATAAGATATGTTTGTCAAGATGCAAAACACACCCTCTCTTATATACACTAATTAGAAAAGGTGAAATTGACTTGATTGGAGCCGACTCAATTTGTTCCTTTTTTTCTTATAAAACCACATATAATATAATATAGACTAAAGTATATATTTTTCTTCTAAATTTATTTGAAGTGTCAGTCTAATCTCTTGAGTTTAAAAAATATACTTTTAGTTCTTTATTTTTAACGGCCACAATATGCTTATACTAATTATTTAATATAAACATTTTATATTTTAATATTTAACTATATTTTATAAGCATTGAATTACAGAATCATCACTTAGATTTATTAAATCCGCATTTTCCATTAAGTTAAATAAATGGTGTTAAGACTGAAAGACCAAAAAATCCATTTTTAGATTTAAGAGACTAAAACTAAATTTGATATAAATTTAAATGAGGAAATGTATAATTTAACTTATAATAATATATATTACATCCCTCCGCATGAAAACAGAAACTCTCAACTCTAAACACCTGCTTCACTATTCCTGGTTGGATCAAGCATATATCCTTATGACAGATTAGTTATCCAAGGGCTCCAAAAAGACTTGAACTCCATATCTGGGCTTGATGGTAAGAACAACTTGAGGAGCATGACGATAGTTATCAGAAATGGTGAATCTGAATTTAGAGATGAACATGGCCAATATGATCTTTGCTTCCATGAGAGCAAAAGCTTGCCCGATACAGTTTCTGGGGCCCACAGCAAACGGTATGAACCGACCCGACGAGAACGACTTTGAAGCGAATCGGTTCGGGTTGAACTCATCCGCATCTTCGCCCCATAGCTTTTTACTGTGATGGATGGCTAAAACTGGAACCCAAACAGATACTCCTTTTGGAATTAGAAGGTCGCCAAGCTTTATGTCTTCAAAGGCCATTCTTGGAAGAACCATTGCAGGAGGATATAGCCTTATGGTCTCATTAATCACCATATGCAGCTGCAAAAGTCATCAAAATAAATAATATACTCTAAATTAAACAATATCAAAGTCAAGAAACAATTCATTTCAGGTAAAATTAATAAAAAAAGGAATGAGACAATGAAGGTACTGAAAATGCAACTGATCATTGAACCGATTGATGCCGTGATTCAAGTGTTAGGTGTTTAGTTGATATCGCTATTCAACCAGGTTAATCCGTATAAAACTTTTGACAAGACTGACTAAAAGATTGATTCCCTAGCTTGCCGGTTTAACCGACTCGCTAGACTTTGATTTACGTATTATCAATTTTGATAATTAAGTAATATAATAGCACAATAGCAATTTGGCAAAGATAATGTTGTGATTCAACTAGGTTAATTCATGCCAAATCTTACAATTAAAAAATAGTTTGACCGGCTAATTCGAGCCGAGTTTATAGTCATATAGAATAGATCAATTTATAATTAAGTAATAAAATAGTAATAGAGCAATTTGGCAAATTATTTCAAACTAATATTGTATTTAACAACTTTTTTTGTCAAAAATCTAAAATTAAAAGTAATAATGTAGATTGAAAAATTGAGATATTAGATTTTGGGGAGTGGGTGGCCACGAACCAGGGATGTGTGGAGGGCCCACGGACTGGTATTTTTTTTTCTTATTTTATCACCAAAATAAAACAAACACAAGGCCTCGTGGACAGAATAAAAGGATACCCCTATTCCCGTTCTTATTATTCCTGTAACCAAACACGCCAATCCACCGGCGCACGAGTGTTTTTTTAAATGTCTAATAGGTATCATCAATAAATAGACATATTTATTTTTAACAACGTCCCATAACATTTGGCTTATTTGGAGAAGTGTTTGATTTCTCAAAACTCACATTCAACAGTATTTTTTTGTAAAACGAGATAATTTTCTTCACATATTTATCTCGACTTACGTAAAAGTACTTCTCTATCGTGTTTCCAAACGGATACAAATGTGAGAATAAATTCCAGCTTTTAAACGCTACGAAGCTTTACACCAAATACTAATATATTTTTTTATCGATTTTTTAAATATAAAGGTCACAGGTCTAACTCCGCTATAAAAACTGTTGGAAGTTTTTTAGAAGAAACTTGAATCAGTATTAAAGCATAAAGAAAAGTGAACTTCATGTTCATGCCCCAAAAAATTAAGGGGAAAAAATGTGGACTTACGAGAGTGAGCTTTGAGAGATGTTCATGGGAGGGAATTCCGCCACCACAGACCTCTTTGACCTCTGCTCTCACCTTCTCCTGCCACGACGGGTTGCTGGCGAGCAGCATCACCGTCCACGTCAGAAGCAACGCCGTCGTCTCATGGCCGGCGAAGAAGAAAGTCTTACATTCATCCTTAATCAGCTGCAGATTCAAGCTAAACCCATTCGTCCTCGTCCTCTTCTTCTCCTTCATCATCATCATCTCATTCAACAGTATCCCCAACAAGTCATTCCCGTACGAGTTAGTTCTTCCAATCTCCACACAGTCCTTCCTACTCTCTATGATCTCCATTAACAACATGTCCACCTTCGTCTTCATTGCCTTTGTCTCTCTGTTATACTTGCTCGGAAAATAACTGCAAAAAGCAAAAACGGGGTCACTTCAATTTTCCTTCATGTGGGATTGATTACCAGAGAAAAGTCTGGAACTTTCGAGAATCCTGCGACGGCTCACCGGCTTCCGGGGAACCAGAGATGGCGACTTGCTTGGGCGCAATGAGTCTGGAGATTAGTGAGGAGATGGAATAATTGCTTTCCCTTCTCGTAACTCGTACCGAACTCAGTTCTTGAGATTATATCAGCAGCGAGCCAAGTCATGTAGTCGCTTATCTCCATCTCTCTTTGCCCTGATTCGAATGCATTTCTCAGTGATTGAAGCATGTCCTTAGTGCATTCTACCATATGCCCGGCATACTCCTGTTTCAGAGCACCAACCATTTATGAACAGATCACACACATAGAGAGAAGCATCCTTGTCTTTATCACACAAATTCCAAGGAGAAAAGGAAAGAAACAGAGAACAAAGTGAATCTCAATAAGAAGTAAGAATCTATACCTTAAGTCTTTCTCCTGTGAAAGCAGGGGCAACGATATGACGTTGATGGTACCACTCTTGTCCATTCGCCATTAACAACCCTTCTCCTATGAAATGTTTGGATCCTTGCCTCTGTTGCCACGACCTGCCGGAAACAGAGTTGTACTTGGCCAAGAATTCCTTGATCAGCTCTGTCTCCATCAAACACAACCTGGGTTCTATCCCGTTCCAGTACAGAAACCTCTTTCCTGGTATGAATTAATCAAACAGTCCAAGTGTTAAACTTTTGACAGACACACACATATAGTCCTATTATCATCATCATCACAAGAAGAAGAAGAAGAAGAAGAAGAAGAAAAGAGGGTGGTTTGGTTTGGTACCGTATTGGGGGTACCAGGCTGCGAAATGCGGGACGAGGCGGTCGACGATGGCGTGGTTGATGGATTTCATGGGTTCGGAGGTGGCGGAGGAGTGAAGAGAGAGCATTTCGGAGATGTTGCCGGTGAGGAAACGGCGTTTGGGGCCACGCACGCCTTGCTTCTCCATGATGCGTTGGATACGCCTTGGGATGACGAAGTAGCATAACAGAGTATCATACGCAACTCTGAGAAACAGAGTCACAAGTATCACTAAAAGAGCCACCACGACCACCGCCATGTCCAAAACCATATTGGAATCTGAATTTACAGCCTTTGGAATCTGTGTGTGTGTGTGTGACAGACAGAGAGAGAGAGAGAGAGAGAGATTCGTTATGGAGGAATTTGGTGGCGGAATGATTTTCGGTTTACCCATATATATATAGGCAGAGAGGGGAAGACAGAGCAGACTTGAGAAACATAAGGCGAAGGGATGGAAAATTGGTAAGCCAGGGGAGACTGGATTGTCTACTAGGCAAGTTCCATGCAATGTATGGAAAGAAGATTAATCAAATCTGAACGGTTTAAATTTATTTTTATTAAATTGGTGATTTTTCAATAAAAATTTATATTTTTACATCTACTAATTTTTTTTAGAAAAATATACTTTTAAAAAATTAAATTTGGTCAAGATCTAATTACCTCTTTTTAGTTAAGTTAAATGTTTAGTTGGTTAACTAGTTCTATTCTACACTGTTTTTGTACGTTTATTTGTGGCGGCTGAATGATTCTTATTTCGTACGATCTAGATCAATGAAAAAACGGGCATGAAGGTTGAAATCCATTGTTCCAATGAAGGGAAGCGTGTTTCGTAATCGTACGTGTGTTGTATGAAGATCTGAGGAGGGGATGTGTTTGAGCCATTGGAGTGATCCAACAATCAAAAATCCACAATGCAGGGGTGGAGATGATAATTGATAGGCTTATATACAGGGTCCGATTCGTTTAAGAATGCGATGGAGATGTGTTTTTACAATTTAGGAGGTAAATGAATTGAGGAGATTATCTCGTTTTACAGAAAAATACTATTAAATACACGTTTGGCTTTTCTAAATGAAATACCAAAAAAAGCCATGCTTGGAAAGCCACGTGGTTTTCATGAATTTAGTATCAACTTTCGGAATTAAGAGGTTGTTTCCCTTTTGGAATTAGAAAGGAAACTAAATTAAAGTCAAATCCATAGTCTTCATTCCAGGGGGCGCAGTTCAAAGTATATCAGTATTCAGAATTGATGGCAATATCAGCAAATGAAATCGTTCATTGATTCATTACAAGCTATTACGTACATCTGAACCATTCATTTCTTGATCCAAGGGTAGGAATTTCATATGAGGAGAAATAAAAGAAAAGAGACTTACAGCCTGTTTGGGAAAGTCTTTCCCCCACATTTCCATTACGTTGCATATAAGTAGAGACAAAATTCTTCTTACATATTTAACTTAACTTATGTAAAAGCACTTCTCCGTCGCTTTTCCAAACAGGCTCTCAAACAATGTACAAGGAGTTATCCAAAACCTTATTAGGGAGTGTCTTTTAGATGCATTCATTTAAGTATGTATATTCATCCAAAAGTATCACTAATTGGCATATAAATGAATACAGAAGTCTATATTTAAAGAAAATTGTTATATAGGGCCCTTACACGTGGTATTGTTGTTCTTTTCATAAATAAGTAAATAGTAAATATTTAATAATAAGGAAGAATAGTATGATAAACAAGAAAGTGCAATAAAACCCATATGGATAGCTCTAATTGATAAAGACATGGGGCTCATTTGAGAACGCAGTAGAGAAGTACTTTTACGTAAGTCGAGATAAATATGTTGTTGATATTGTGCTTGTTTGGAAATGCTTATTTTCTCCCC
>JANTPZ010115356.1:0-31793 GCA_025593235.1 Vachellia pachyceras
TATGGGCAGTCAACGTGAAGGTAAAAATACAGCCACAAAATGGTATTATCCAAAAGTAAGTATTTCGACTTTAAGTTATTTCGTTGAAAGTCGTTTTATCCCTTTATACGTTTTGACAATATGTTCTTATCTTTAGTGCCCTTGACAATCAGGCAACACTGAGTGTGGGTATTATGTCATCAATTACATGTATAGTATCATTCAGAGCGGATTGATCAGAGATTTAGAACAGGTAATACGTAATCTATCAAATATGAGTTAATCGTTTAGTTACATGAATTTGGCTTTGTTGTAATAATTGTTTTCATATTTGTAGGTTTTTGATAATGATGATGCTTACATAGCTTGTGACATTGATTTGATACGAGATTTGTTGGCCAAACGTCTTCTTGATTTGTAGATAATGCTTGTTTCTTCAAGGTGAATATTTAAGTTTCAACTCTTTATATCGACTTGTATAGGGTTAATTAGATTGATAAATTGTGTTACTTTGCCACAATTTACAATGATATTGCTTAGTAAATGATAATGACTTTTGTGTTTCGCTGCAACAAAGACTTGGCTTAGGTATATACGTCTAACTCTTACTGAATTTTGTGCTTCTCAACCACTATGACCTTTTATAACCTTAATGTATTGTCTGGACTTGATTTGGTGTGTAAAATGTAATTGAAAGGTGAATAAGGTCAGGTTAAAAGATATAGACGAGGATTTAAAAAAAAAAGCCTACGGCGGCCTATTTGTGGAGAGGCGCCGTCGGAGTTAATATATAGTGATTTTCTAAGGTGACTATGAATCTTGGATTATATTGTCCCGTGCTAGCTTTAATTATATTATTTTACATTTAATAGTTACAATTAAGCATTGATTTTTATAATCCATATATTCCATTTTGTTATTCTAGTTGCAGTTAATAAGTTGAAATTTTAAAAAATATTTTGTGACAATTCAATATGGTTCAGTTATTGGATTAAAACTTAATTATAGTTTTTAATTTATTAGTTTAACTCTCGTATCTATTGAAGTAATGACTGTCTATGTTATTAAATTGGACGATTGACTATTATCATTCTTTATTTGAGTCTTCCATTTTTCATTTCATTCACCATTCATTCATTCATTTTAATCATTTTCATCGAACATGTACCATTAGATTTAGACCCAAGGTCATTGGTACGTCTTCAATTATTTACGTACGTGAAGGTTAAGCAAACCAAACGATTCCGACAAAATCACATTTCTGAGAGGGAGAAAGAGCGAGATATATACATCTCTTATTTCTAAGATGATAGAGCAATTTCAAGAATCGTGTCTGCATTCATTTTCTGTGTGTGAATAGTAACAATACAGTGAATGCATAGAAAGAGAAAAGCTATATGCTGGAATCTTCTCTCTAGGGTTAGCTGTACAACGATATATGAGAAAATAATATCTATTGGTTCAGGTTTGGCCCTGAGATGCTTACACTTAACAATTATCAATGCCATGTATAGAAAATGAACATGATTACGTTACATTTCTCAAGTTTATAAATCACGTGTGGCTGTGTTCTATATTTTATGTACATTTATATTTTAATGACAATATTTCAAAAATATAAATGGAAAATTTGACGAAATGGATATAAGAAACTGATTTAAAGTTTTAGGCATCCGTGTGTTGGTCTTTCATTTTTAAGACGATAGTTCCCTTCAACTTAACATATGTGGAAGAATAGAGAAAGCTGATGAAATAAACAAGGAAATATAAATTTTATTTCACTATTCCTCATATATATCAAACAACCTCATTTGTGGGAAATTCTTTAATGCACCACGTTATTTATACACTCCCCAATCAAAATGCCCTAGCTGCCTTTACGTGAGTCTCACTTTGTCCAAAAAAATCATGTTAAATAAAACAAAAAGTGATGGGATAGGAGGAGAAAAAAATAAAGGGATAGAAGATGGATAAAAGTATAAAACGTTTTGATTAGGGACTGCATAAATCATGTGATGTACTGAGGGCATACAAGAATTTCTCCTTCATTCATTGTAATAATTATTACATTACATTAAAATTTTTTATTATTACATTCTCACGAATTCCACAAATCAAACGGGCCTTAAAACTAACCATAGCTTAGATAAATCTAATTGTAGAATTTGATAAGAAAATATTATAATAAACTTTGTTTGAGATAGATGGCAAAATCATACGGCCACAGTTGTTTCTTTTATTTCAAATATATGTGTAGTCAAATACAGATGACCAACCTTTCTTCAAATATAAAGCAAGAGAAGGGTAAGCAGATAGTTTCTTTTTGAAAATATTTATATAATAAAAAAAAGAATTAAAAGTGGTATCTCACAGTATTTTTTACGCCCTATTTTTAACCCAATAGGCGCCATTTCTCGGGGGTGTATATGTGAGGGGAGTAGAAAGTTACAGCCTACGGCGTTCAATATGGTGAGAGGCGCCGTAGGTTACAAAAATGCCACCGCCTTCATTTTTTACTCCATTTTTTTTAAATAGGACGCGAATTTCAGCAGTAAAAACTATCTTCTGTAGTAGTGTCTTCCTCGTTGAGTTAGTGTTCATCTCCCTCTGAGATTGAAGCATAAGCCGCGGAAGGCAATGAAGTAAAGCGAGTTGCCGTCTCATGTGCTTTGGTTATTCAACGTTTCTCTGGTTCGATGATTCGATGCAAATAATTTTCTCCTTTTTTGGCCTCCAATAATTGTAATAATACTACATTTAGTATTTAATGTAAGACTCGGTTAATTTACGCAGCTAGATAAATTACTTTCAATTATTTGTGTTTATCATTTTTTTATTAATTTACATTATCTATATAATGATATATAATTTAGTGATATAAGTATTTCAGAGAGATAGTCTAATATATTATAATTAAGAAATTTATTTAATTTTTTAATATTTCTAAATCAATCAATTAGATATTATATCAAGCATATCACATGTAGTAACAAATAATAGTATGTTCCTTTGATCAATTCTCCTATATAATACCATAATAGTTAATTAAGAAAAGTTAGAAAAATTGTTAAAATTAGTTAAAAGCAAAAAATTTGTTTGAGATTTTTTTTTTCAAGTATACCCTTAAATAGGAGAGGAGAGGATGAATGAGAAAAGAGATACGAGAGAATGAACAGAGAAAAGAGATATGGGAGATATAGAATTGATTGGTGGAAAAAAGAAAGAAAGAACTACATTAAATTTTTTGACAAACACAATTCGTTATCTATAAAAGGGTTAACGTGCAAAAATACACATAATCTTTTAAATCTATTTTATACTATCAAATTCAAAATCTTGACAAGGCTAAATGCATACTTTTTTATCGAATACTAAATAAGTTTTCTTTTAAACTTAGCAGCGGGCCCACGGTCAAAGTCAAAGCAATGACTAAATGTATGCTAAGTATTATTTTAGCAATATATATTGTGTTTACAAGCTAACCTATCTATCAAAACAAGACAACAAATCCTAAAATATATGTTAAAGCCTTCATCATAGCTTGATTATCGTATTATTTAATAACATCAGCTAGGCCTCGTGGTTAATTAGGAGACAATCAAACCCCACTGACTTCATGAGTTCATGTCAAGATGAAGGACCATTATTTTCCCCTTTGACAAAGAAAAACACATTTTCACTTCTTCTATATAGCATTAATTACAGTCATTATCGCAAGGCATTTCTTCCCATTTAGATATTAGTATAAGTGGTCCAAAAAAAAGCACCCATTGGACGCAAAAAGAAAAGTCGTAGGACAGCCACACGTGTCAACAATATATCGGATTAATGTGTGTATTTATTTATGTTAAGATGGATAATTATCATTCTAGATTTTGTTTGAAATATGTACACATGGTTTACTTTATTTTATTTAGAAAAACGGAAAAGCAAAAAGAATTACGAAGAAAGAAAGTGATAATAATCATGTTATTAGTACCATAATTAGATTTCATGAGTTTCTCTCGTAATATCACAAACCTATATTCAAATCATTATTGAAAATATGTGTATTTACATTTAGTATCTAAGAGTACTTTAAATATGATTAATTACTTAGAGCAAAAATATGCATGTGTTCAGTACAAAAAATTTGATTTTATGGGCTAATAAAATTGAAACACACTTAGCTTATTGGTAGCATGGTTCTCAGATAATTGTAATAATACGATATCCAATCTTTAATATAAGATTTAGTTGATTAATTTAGAAATCTATATAAACTAGTTTAAATTATTTTTATTTATTATTTTTAAATTAATTTACATTATCCATATACTAATATATAATTTAATGATATAAATATTTCATAAAGATAGTGTAATATGTGCTATAACTAAGTAATTTATTTAGTTTTTAATATTTCTAAATTATTTAATTAGATATTATATCAACGATATGATGTAGTAACAAATAATAATATGCTCCTTTGATTCAACTTCCACGTGAAAGTCTCAATTCTCCTATATAATACCAGAAGTGCATGAATTCTTCAACATTAGTGTATGGTACATCGTTGCACCCATAATAGTTAATTAAGAATAGTTAGAAAAATGACATCTCTGTTAAAATTAGTTAAAATTAATAAACTTGTTAGAGATTTCTTTCAAGTATACCCTTATTTAGGAGAGGAGAGGATGTGGGGAAGAGAGAATGAGCTAACAAATGAGATAAGTGGGATACATAATTAATTAGGGGTAAAAATGACATAATCACATTGAATTTTTTTATAAACACAATTTGTTTTTTATACATTAAATTTTAGATAAACAAAATTTCTTATTTGGGTTCAAAAATGCTAAAACCGTTTAATATAACACCATTACTTTTGTGGTGGGCACAAAAAATTTTCCATATGCTTATCTAAGGATGTTAGGTTATTATATTTAACAATAATAACATTTTCCCTCCCATTTTAAATGTTTATATATATTTTTACACCTTTAATATTGGGGGCTGAACATACTTTTGATAAAGTATTTTTGCATATTAATCCTTTATAAAAAGAATCATCTCATATAAGAGAATGTTTTTTTTGATACAATCATATAAGAGAATGTTAATTGTAAAAAGAACCGAACGGGGAGTATAAACTAGGTTTGGGCCTTTGAGGTATCAATTAGAATCATCAAGTTATTATTCTGCATACGTGAGATCATAGTGCACTTCCTTGTTATCTGACTAACATTTGGATTTTTGCCTTGATTGATGCATCCAATCAAAAGTTCTAATTAATTTTTCTTAATATGGCAAAAAAATTAATCTTCTTAATGTTTGTAACTTAATTTATCTTGCTACTATATTTAAGATTGGGGCATGAGAGTATTTTGTTCAATAGGCCTTTTTAAAGTATTAATTAATCATTTTAAAGGACCAAAAACTAAAATTTAGATTGGAATGAAAGATACAAAATTATCCTTCATTTTTTACTGTCTGTTGACACCGACCCACGATGGCAGCTACCTAAATTTCAACTTGCTTAGTGATTTTGATTTGATTAATATTGTGTAAAAATTATTTAAATATATTTTTAAACTATCCAATTCAAAATCATGCGGGTTCAACGCTAAATGCATACTTTCCCGCATACTAAGCAATTTTTCTTCTAAACTTAGCCACGGTGAAAGTCACGATCAAATGTATAAATAATTATTTATTTGCTCCGGTTTCTAACACCACCTCCTCCAAAAGGAGATATAATTTGAAAAAAAAAACAAGATATCCGGGGACAAATCCCCAATTGACATATTAATTGGAGAATGAGACATACTCATTGCACCCTAGTGGAAACTCACTTATATATCTTGAAATGTTATTCCCAATTTTTTTTTTAAAAAAGCTTAATAGATAACTTTCTCTTATCTGATTCACTATAAAAGCCACACACTTCTTCTTACCCAAGCACACCACGCTCAACTGATCAACCATCTCCATAGCCACAACATCATGGAGATTCAGATCCCATACTCCATCATCTTCACATTCCTTTGCTTCCTCTTCATGATCCACAGACTTATCTTTAAATCCCAAAAAACCCTACCCCCTGGACCAAGAAAACTGCCTCTCATAGGAAACCTTCACCAGCTTGGGTCACTACCCCATCATTCTTTTAAAGAATTAGCAAGCAAGTATGGACCATTAATGCACCTTCAGCTAGGACAGATGTCCTACCTTGTTGTCTCTTCCAAAGAATTAGCCAAAGATGTTATGAAAACCCATGACACGATCTTCGCTAATAGACCCAAAATTGTTGCTGCCGACACCTTCCTTTATGACAGTACAGATGTTGCCTTCTCTCCTTATGGAAGCCACTGGAGGCAACTTCGAAAGATTTGTACTTTGGAGCTTTTGTCTGTGGCGAGGGTTCGAACATTCAGAAGAATAAGAGAAGAGGAGGTTTTTGCATTTGTGAAGCATATTTCTGAACATGAACTTGGTTCTGCTGTGAATCTCTCCAAGAAACTCTACCAACTCACCAGTACCATAGTGGCTAGAGCAGCATTTGGTTGGAAGACTAAAAATTTGGAAAAAAATCTGTCGGTTTTCGGGTATGTGGTGGAGCTTGTAGGTGGCTTATCATTTCCTGATCTCTATCCTTCGCTTAAATTCTTTAGTGTGATCAGCGGCTCGAAAGCTAAAGCTGAAAGAGTGCGTAAAGACCTTGAGATGATGCTTAACGCTATCATCAATGATCACTTAGAAAAGAAGGCTGGCCCTAAGGAAGAAGAGGCAGAAGAAGATTTTGTTGATGTTCTTCTCAGGATTCAGAAAGAGAATGATCTTGACATCCCATTTACTCTCGACAACATCAAAGCTGTCATCCTTGTTAGTCCCTTGTTTAATTTAATATTGATTTTTCATATATGTAATTGATTACTACCATTAACTACTCCCTGATGGAGTAGTATTAATATAAGCATACTAATTAAAGGAACTTGATCACTATTGATTTGTTTTAGGACATGTTTCTTGCTGGAACTGAGACAACAGCAATGACAACAGAGTGGGCATTGGCTGAGATGGTGAAAAATCCGGAAGTAATGAAGAAGGCACAGGAAGAAGTAAGAAGAGTATATGGAAGCAAAGGATATGTAGACGAGTCTGAACTTCATCAATTAACTTATGTAGCTGCAGTCGTTCGTGAAACTTTAAGGTTACACCCACCTGCTCCTATTTTGCTTCCAAGAGAAAGCAGTGAAACACGCGAACTTTATGGCTACAAGCTACCTGCAAAGACTAAGGTGTTCGTCAATGTTTGGGCCATTGCAAGAGATCCTAAATATTGGGACAATCCTGATAGTTTTAAGCCAGAAAGGTTTATTGATGGCTCAATTGATTATAAAGGTGGCAACTTCGAGTATATGCCATTTGGTGCCGGAAGGAGAATATGCCCTGGAATGTCATTTGCCCTAGCAGTTTTAGATGTGGTTATTGCAAATCTGCTTTATCATTTTGATTGGAAGGTTCCTGATGGGAAAAAGAATGAAGAATTGGATATGACTGAGGTCTTCCGTACTGCAGCTAGGAGAAAAAATGATCTGTGCTTAGTTCCCATTCCATATCACCCTCAGCTTAATGGTATGGCTAAGAGAACGAGAGAGATGATTTGGTCATCAGCACTATGTTTAATTAGTGTAAAATAAGCACTGAGCACTCTTGTTTATAATTATATGTAGCATATGTGTGTATTAGTTAATAATAAAGAGGTTGTTTGGCCTCTTTGTTGCTATTTTCTGAAATAATGATGGAGAAAGGGAAAGGATGTATCGTAGAGAGGGTGGTGTACTCAATGCTCTTTGCTATGTTCTATTGGATAATATTTAGTGTCTATTTTTATGAGGCTTTTGCTTTTTCCCATCTGTTTTATGATCTTTTTAATCCTGTTTAACTTCACATATGCTAAAGTTTTATTGTAATTCCTTAATTTTCTAATAGTATTCTCAAAACTCTAACCCCAACCCCATTGACAAAAAATGTTGACATTGAAATTTTAATTGTTAACAAAAGCATTCTCAAAAGCTAATATATTAAGTTTGCTTTTTAAAATAATAGTGATTGATACATTAAATTATCATTTGAAAATAACCTTGTTAAGATTAGAGGATTGAAAAGATATTTTATTAATTTAAAAGATGAAATTGAAAATTTATATAACATTATAGGACTAAACAAAGATTATAACCATATATTTTATAGTTAACCCATTTAGTTTGAGATTCAAATTGTAAAATATTTTTTAATTTATTTAATATATTAAATTCATTAGTTCATTTTTTTATATTGAATTTCTCTTTAGTAGTAGTGCTCATCATTACTACTACTATTATTAAGTTTAATTCATATAGCAAAATGAATCAATGCCTGCTGTTTGCCTTAGCATGATCAAATCATGTTCAGGCAAGTTGATGCTTGTAATATTCAAGTTTTCAATAAATTTATAAAGACTAAATCAGTGGATAAAAGCTACTTAAAGGTTCAGAAGATGAAATGAAAGAGTAAATATGGAAATAGAAAGAAAATTAGGGGGTAAACATGTCATTTTGGAAAAATAATGATATTTTGTTAAATTTGAAAACGTTAAAGGGATTTTTGGTCAAAGTTTAACCAAAATATCAAAAAATTTCACAGACTCCCAAAAGATAGAGAAAATTCACTAATAAATAATTGAAACTTAGTTCAAATAAAATAAGAAAAATAATCTTAGCGGGAATTTTAAAAGTTATTTAATATTTAGATATTTAATAAATCATTGATTAAATTTAATTATTTAAAATATCCAAAGGTCTCAAATGTCTAATTTCATATGAGGGAAAAATAGCTTGGAAATTTTAGTTATTTATAAAATTATTTTCAAGAGACAGTTTCTTGAAACGGAACTAAAAGGCTTAGAAAAACCTCGAAATTGAGTTTTCTTCAAAAATTAATTAAAAACAATTCTAGAAGCAAAACAATGAAAGAAAAATCATGTAAGTATCCTATTAATTTTGAGAATTTTTAATGACCCTATCCAGATTAAATGATAAAGGAAAATCTCCATAAAGTAATTCTAACCCGATAAAGTAGCTTTAAAGACAACTAAAATAGCTTTAATTATATAAAGCAGATTGCGTGGACTGAATTGTGCAATGTGTCATCTTCTAATGGCACTTATATGAACAAAGATGCATAAAGAAAAAAAGCACAAGTCCGTGTATTAAAGCTAACCGAGAACCAATAGCCAAAGATTGGCTAGATCAGTCAGTAACTAAAGAGTGAAAACCCTCCGTCATGTTATTATCAGCTCAGGGGCAAAGCTGAGAATATCATAAGGATGACGTCCAAAGCTAATTAAGACCAATATGAATTTTCCTGACGAACATCCCTGCAGTAACTTAAGTTACATGATAGCAATTTTGGGCAAAACCTGCACTAGCTGTCATAGTCTTTAAGAAGGGTATCCTAGTGTACTTCAAATCCTTAGATAATCATAAAAAAATTGAGAATTGTTCTCCTATGTTCCTAAAAGAGAATATTTAAATACTACACTCAATAAGTGTAAATTGTGACCGGGTAAAGTTACATTCTTGGGTTAAATAATACCTCATGAAAGGAGGTAATAAGTTACAATAAAGTAGAAGCAGTCCTTAGATGTGAACAACCCAAGAGAACCATAGTGATCAGAAACTATTGGGTTTAGCAGTTTATTACAAATATTCTACACAGAACTATTCTCCAATTGTCCTACTGTTGACTGTGCTTACCGGTAAGAACCAATATGTTGTGGGATATAAAGAGTAAGGCTAGTTTTGAAAAATTGAAAAAGGTTGACCATATCTTCAGTACTAATGATATTAGAAATGAGCAAAACCTACACGGTCTATAACGATGCTTACAAGCAAGATAGTAAAACAGAGTGGTAGTCAATGCCTCACAGTAGTTAAATTTTCATGAATAAAATTTCCATTATTTTGAGCTAGCATCAATTATATATGCTCTAAAGATATGGATGCAAGATCTTATAGAGCAGCTATAAAGTGAGATGGTAATAATAAGGTCTCAAGCAATAGCAAGATCAGAAGGAGTTAAATTTAAGATAAGGAAGGTGAACAAAGCTGCTCAAGGATTGTGACCACTAGATAAGATATTATTTAGGTAAAATGAAGGCGAATACTGATGCCCTAAGTGGAAGTCAATGCAGGTGGCTCTAAGAATGTTTAGAAGTAAGAGTTATTAGAGAGCTTCAGAGAGTGAAGCTTAATGCCTCACAAATGAATGCAAGTAGACAGTGATGAAACTAGTCAAATGATGAGGGATCTAAAAAGAAAGGTTTAAGAAATTTTAGAGATAAGTTAAAGTTGTTTTGAACTATTGAAGCACAAAAAAACAAAGGGAAGTGAGAGATTAGAAGTTTTTTATTGGAATGTTAAAATTCATAAAGAATGTTATATCCCTTCTAAGTATGCTCTGAGGCAATGAGTATAGAAAAGACTTGATGAAAGTGGTACACAATACACCCGGGTATGACTGAAATGTATTTTGAATTAAAGTATTTCGATGACTGAAAGAAATAATCTGTCACAGAATGAGGGGCAAGTGCTTCACTTGCCAAAGAATAAAGATATGATGCTAGAAGCCACAAAAGACTGTTGGAGTACCCGTGTATATCAAATAAGAGGAGAATAATATAAGGATAAAATTCATCAGTATAGTTGCCAGAAGCATCAAGTACAACACGATATGAGATATAGTGAACAGATTAACCAAGTTAACATATTTTCTGGCAATTTAAGTTAACTGAATACTAAAGAAGTTGTCTTAATTGTATAACAAGAAGGATGATCAGACTGCATTAAAAGTGCCGAACAACTTCATTTCGGAGAAAGAGCTATGTTTCATATTTCACCCAAGGAAAGCCACGTTAAGCTAGTTATCCTCACATGAGTGAGGAGTTTGAGAAAGTAAAGCGGACCGTAGAATTAAATATGCATGTCCAAGAAGGAAAGATCAGGTTACAGTAAAAATTTAGATATCTAAGAAAGACTGCAAATAACATGAAGTTGGCAAGGAAGTGCACCGACAAAAGAGGACGACCATCAAGGTTCAAAGTTGGAAATCATTTTTACCTAAAGATTTCCTCAACTACAAGTAATGGTCAATTGAAGAAAGATGAGAGACTTAGCTAAACAAAGATAAGACCGTTTGAAGTTGTCCCTCAAGTTAACTTAGTAGCTTGTATTTTAGCCTTACTGTTAGCCGTGTAGCTTACCACAAGCATACGGGTTGTAAGTAGTATAAAAATATCATTTCCACAACGACTAACGCACAAGCGAGATAATCAATCCATTCATGCAATCAATTAGATTAAGTGAAATCAATTGAATAGTATATATCCTAAGAGTTTACCAAATTCAAGACAAATGACTATAAAATAAGAAGGCCTAATTGGAACTTTAATTTAAGGATAAGAGATGCCTAAGATTATTTTTTACCATTGCAATTCATGAGATATAAATAATTACAACTCTATTAGTGATTAAATGACATTACTCGTTTGTCTAAGGTTCAAAAAGCAATTGATTAAGCTTTCTCAAGTCATAACCAAATTAATATCCTCAATTAACATGCATAATCTCTTGCTATAGTTAAAAGAAAATAGTCATTAAGCAGCAACTTTAATCCAACAATGTTAGATTAGTAACTATATCTCTATGTTACCAACAAACCATCCATTTAATTACTAAACTTCAAGTTTAGCATAATTTTATCTAAGTCTTACAATTAAATTAACTCTCTCATGCTTAATTTAATTGGACAAATCAATCTAAGTGGTGGCTAATCAATTAGAAACACTAAGAACAAGATAAAATTAACATATAATTATCACTAATCACCAAAAAAAGTATTATCAAATCTCAATCAATCCAATGATTTAAAATAATCATAATGCATATTAATTAGTTGCTATACATCTCAGCCACAAAAGCAATAATTTCAAGATTTAGATCCATGAAAGAGTAGAGGACAAGTGAGTAACAGTAAAGCTTATGAAGCTAGCTGGTTCCTTTCTTGCTCTGTTTCAGAAATTCACGCCAGCACACCCACCAGCGACACTCTCACAGCTGACGCCTTTCTTAGGTCTACCAATGCTCAGCTCTCCCTCCTATCTCAGCAAAACCAGCACAGCCGACAGAAGCTACCACCATCGATTGCTCCAGCTCTCCTCTCGGCAAACCAGCACAGCCGACCGACGCTCCCCATCTTTCAGTTTTCGCCTTTCTTTTCTAGCCTTCAACCGACGCTTCCCCCAGACGCTCCAGCCCAGTGTCTCCCCCAAGTTCGCTCCCTCAGCTCTTCTACTCTTCGGTTTTTCGCAATGCTCAGCTCTCCTCTCTAAGCCAAATCAGCACAGCGACGCCTACGCATATCAGAACTCCTGTCTCGGCCGACGCCCAAGCACCCACTGGTTCCAGCTTCCTCGACTGGTCCTCACCGTTCTCAGCACAGCAGGCACCTCTCCAGCACAACCTCCTCGTTCCAGATCCTCTCCTTCGGTCTTTGATGTACAGCCCAGCCGACACAATCTGCACAGACGCAACAGCTCCTCAGTCTCTGCCGCGACGTACACGAAGAGGGAACACGCCGACCCTCTACTCCCAGGCGACCTTCTCTCAGCTTCTTTGCTCTTATCAGGTTCCCTCAGCTCAGATGACGCGCACGCGCACAAACGCGCAGCACAATCGCCTCACAAGCTCGTCTCTGCCTCCCTGTTCTCTTTCTTTCGGTTCGTTCCAGCTGTCCTCCTCTTTAGGTTTTTTTCAAATGTTCTTTTGTTCTGAAGTGTGTTGCTGCTTGTCACCAAAAAATAAAAAACGTGTTGCTGCTCTCTCCAAAAACGGCGTCGTAACATTCCTTTAAAATTTCAATTCCCTCCCCCAGTGTCTCCACGCCTGCGAAATGTTCAGCTCCTATCTGCCCAAAAACGAAGCTGTGCATCAATAATGATAAGGATAAATCACAAACAGCAAAAACGCAAAGTCCTTTTTTAAATATTTCTAAAATTAATATAATTGAAATAAAACCCCCCAAATCAGGTGATAAATTCATTCTTATCAAAATCTCACCTAAACTTTTTAATTTTACATTAATAACTCCTTAAATATATAAAATATATTTCAAATTATATTAAAAATTGAAAGTTATCACTTACCCCCAAACATAAATTGAGTTTATGATAAGTTTCATGTTTCATAGTTCAGTAAGTATGAAACAGACCCAGTTTATATTATAGAGTGTGATGCTCTAAATGGTCTGGCAAAGAATACCTCAAGATGAAGCCACTTAGGAAAGAAAGAAAATTAAGATATACAAATTTTGAGGATGGAATTTAATTTAAGGGGGGAGAAATGTAATGTCTAGGTTTTTTATAACTGGATATAAAAGCTAAACCAATAGCTAAAAGCTACTTAAGGGTTCAGAGGATGAAAGGAAAGAGTAAATGTGGAGAGGTCTGATTCCTACTGGCGAAAGAAGTGTTAATTGAAAGTCGCCGAAAGCCATCTTCGACGCAAAAAGTGAAAGGCCATGGAAGCTGCTCTGAATGTTGAGCTTATGGAGAAGGAGTCGCACTCACCCATACTGAGGAAAACAGGTCCACGAAGAAAGTTAAAATAAGAGATAAGGATGGCAACCTTAACATAAGCATGGGCAAAAATGGCATGCAGCAGGAGGAGAATGACCTACAAATGCTTATTGTTGATCATTCTATTGAAGCTACACGGGTTGATGAATCAGTGGATCTTCAGCACATTACTGATATCCTGATGTTTGCCAGCCCGATGACAGAGGGACTTCCCTTAGAGCCTCCACCTAAGGGGACAAGCTCCTTCAAGGACAAGCTATTTGGAAAGGTCCCCACATGCAATAGCACCGCCATAGCTGACTTAACCATTGAACAGAGCGATGTCCAGGTAAACTTGGAGCGGCTCATACCATTCATTACTTTCTCTCAATGTCTCAATTCATGAAATTTGCAGTAATCATCAAACCACTAGGACACTTCACTAGACAAGATATCTTCATTCTTAGATTCATACTCTGTAGAAAGCCACTGGAGGATTTAAGTTGACTGAGTTAAAGGGGATGCTATATGGTCAAGCTGGAAAATGCCGAGGATTACCAAAACGTGATGCTAGGGGGACCATGGGTTGTGCTTGGGCATTACCTAACAGTTATGCATGGGAACAGAGTATATCATCGATGAAAGCTCAGGGTGGGGCGCCTTCCAAAGCTCCTATGTCTTCTCAAGTTGATGCTCATCGTCCGACGGCAACAGCAAGGAGCAAGGAGAATGACATAAGGGCACGTGAGGACAATCTTTTTAGGGAATGGATGCAAGTCTCATCTCGCAGCAGACGCTATACCAGAGCAGTCAGAAGAGAGGATCAAGGTATTTCCCATCCTAATGAAAGTGGCAGCAATAGATTTAACATGTTTGCTTCGTTAGACAATAGTGTAGATCGCCAAAATGGAAATCTTCACCCTGGGGTTGAGCCACAACACCCTTCTGTCAGCATGTAGAAGACATACACGAAGGAGAACAAGAAGGAAGAAAAGGTGAAGTCAATGCTCAACAAAGGTAAATTACCTGTCACGATCGTAGATAAGTCCAAACCTAAGATGCATGCGGCCGCCACCTCTTCTGTTTTTGCCTCCCCTGTCTACAAGGAATCTTACCAGCCTACAATGTTGGGATCTAAGCGCCACTTTGCCGTGGTTTTGACCATGCTGAACGACAACATGGAGAATCTGGCTGAATCACTTGGGCCTCCTCTTTCTCGACCCAATACTAGTGCGCTATTGGGGAATATAGCCCTACCTCCCAAGCCCCCTGATAAGAGCAAACCCAAAAAGGCTCTTCATGTTATTCCCCATACTAGGTTCAAGGTCTCCAAGCCCAATCGAATGATGTGCTTGTATCACCTTCAAAGGAACTAACCAAAGATCTTTCTAGCGCTTCGGGCTACTCCCTTGAATCTGATGAGGACACGTAGTTTGCTGAAGTAACAGACTCTGTATTTGAGGATGACTCTGTCTCAGAAAACTCTGAGAGAGAATACTAATATGCCTTTTACAATGAATCACTCTATCTTTGCTTGGAATTGTCAAGGGGTGGCATCTATCACCTTTCATTGGTATATTAAATTCCTTACTACAAGGCTACAAACCACACATCGTTATTCTTGTGGAACCACGAATATCAAGGCTATAGGTGGATAAGGCCATCAAAAGAATGAACTATCATAATTCCCACAACATTGAAGCAAATGGGTTTTCTGGTGGCATTTGGCTTCTTTGGAAGGATGAGGTCAACCTGAGGATTCTCCAAAACTATAAATAAGTCATGCATTTACTTGTCACATGCCCTATGGGAGTTAATTCCTACTTGCTCATAATAGTTTATGGCAACCTAAATGCTACAATACGAGAGAGGCTGTGGAGTAACATCCTTAACTTAAAAGTACAGCAGGAGATTCTGTAGCTTCTAGCAGGTGACTTTAATACAACTACCCAAGGCAATGAGAGACAGGGCAGCTCTAATCGCATGAGGTCAGGCTATAAATATTTTAAACATTTTATTAAATGTGCTGGACTTATTAACTTAGGCTTTAAGGGATTGAGGTTTATGTGGAAGTGAGGAACACTCCTAGTGAGACTTGATCGTGCACTATGCAATCAGCAATGGCTTGCTCAGTAACCCAATAGTGTGGTCATGCACTTACCAAGGATATAGAGTGATCACAGGCCAATACTCGTTACTCAAGTTGAGGGCAGAGAGCCAATCAGGCTCCATTTCGTTTCCTTGCACCTTGGGTAACACATGAGGATTTTAAAAATCAGGTAATTAATTCTTGGAGCCAAGATGGGAGCCTTGCAGATAATATTGAGCATTTCACAGTCAAGGCCAGTAATTGGAATGTGAACGTCTTTGGCAATATTGGAAGGAATAAGCATAGACTCAAGAATCGTCTCAATGCAATCCAAAGGCAGTTAGAACAGCGTCCCTTCTCTTCAAATCTTATTGAGCTCGAACGAACTTTAATTTTAGAATATGAAAACATTTATCTTTAAGAGGAGGTGCTGTGGATGCAAAAGTCTCACAGTCAATGGATTAAGGATGGAGATCGCAACACTAAATATTACCACACGAGGGCCTTAACCAGACGACGGCGCAGTCAAATTTTGTTACTTAAAGATGACAGGGGTAATTGGGAGGCTAACCTGACAGCACTCACTCACATGGCGACAAATTTTTTCCAAAGGCTCTATTCCTTGGAGTCATGCGACAACCCCCCGTTTAGGTACATGGGGCATTTTCCTTTGATTTCTAACACTCTCCAAAGTAATCTTGACAGGTCAATCATTAAGGAGGAAATCAAGATAGCTCTGTTTGACATGCACCCTTTAAAGTCCCCAGGCATTGGTGGGTTACACGCAATGTTCTTCCAATCTCAATGGGATGTTATAGGAGACTATGTGTGTGCTGAAGTTAACAAACTCTTTGATGGTGGCTGCCTGGATCCTCGCTTTAACTACACCCTCATTACTTTGATTCCAAAGGTGGACCACCCTTAGATGCTCAAAGACTTCAGGCCAATTAGTCTGTGTACAACATTTTATAAACTGATTATGAAGACCATTGCAAATATACTCAAGCCAATAAAGCCTCTCTGTTGATATTAGAACGTATACGCAGCGGAATTTAAAATTTTCTAATCCTCTTATGGATATGTTAAAACGTTTAGATCAAGAAGATAGAGCCATAGCTTTTGCGTTTTGAATTCAAAGTGTTTCTTGCATTTGGATCTCAAAGCATTTCTTGTGTTCAGATCTTCCAGGAAGAGTTTGCAATTTCCTTTCCAATGACTAGGCTCATTACAAAAATAGCAGACTCCATCCTTTGGAGGCTTAGCTTTATCCGGAATGGACTTGGTTTCAGGTTTATTTGGCCTTACCAGTAAAGCATTTACCCTTTCCAATGCCTTTGCCTTTCCTCTTTAATACATGAGAGCTAACTGATGCACCCTCAGCCATCTTGCAGAAATGTAAGGCCTTAATGGTCTCAAACCTTTCCTGCCTTGCCTGTTGCTGGAACATTTC
The DNA here is from genome assembly GCA_025593235.1 of Vachellia pachyceras. Lineage (NCBI taxonomy): Eukaryota > Viridiplantae > Streptophyta > Magnoliopsida > Fabales > Fabaceae > Vachellia > Vachellia pachyceras. The sequence continues at coordinate 17,155 of JANTPZ010115356.1, forward strand.
CTTAAGATGAACAATCATCTCATATGCCTCCATATGTTCCAGATCTCTTTGGATCTCTGAAACCATGGTGGCTAGCATAAGTCATCCTACATCCACAGAGTCATCCTTATGCTTCAAGTAAGCATCTCTATGAGCTCTAGGAGCATTGGCTGCAGGCTCATCAGGAATGGGCCGATCAAGGACATAAGCCTTTCTTTCGTGCTTGAGAACAATTCTCAAGTTTCTGAACCAGTCAAGAAAGTTTGTCCCATTGAGTTTTTCCTTCTCAAGGACCGATCACAGTGATAGTGTAGCAGTACTAGCGGTTGACATGATTCTACAATTTCAAAATACGCAAAACATATAAGTAATCTTCCACTGAATTAATAACCCTCAATATAATTAATGGGCTAAGACTCATATTTCACTTAAATTTAACTCCGATTTGGAAAGACCTTAAATTTAAGTTATTTAGGTAGGTAACCCTTTACCAATTACATCATATGTAACTCTTAGATTTTATGGGATTCGGTCATCATATGACCCAGCATGTTTAATCCCATCTAATGCCTTGAGATCCAAAACCGTTTTGATAATCTCAATTAAGTCAAGACAATAATGAATTGTGTGATTAGCACCATTACTCATTATTGTCTTCCCAAGATAACTCAAATGCATCCACTTTGGTGGAACCTACAACTGAGCGATCGAGGTTTTGACAATTATTCATTAATTGACGACATTAAGACTTAAGATTCATTTGGAGGGTTTAACAAATTAATATTATGAACATAATACGGGTTGTTATTGCATCTCATACAATACCATATTTGATAATCGTAAACTATCATGCAATGATCTAATCAAAAGTATATAATAAACGTGAGACAACATGGCTGCCCTAACCTAAATCCTCCCAAGCTAATGAGAGGAATTCTAGAAAAGATTAAAAGATTACATTGAAAGAAACCTCGTTTGAACATATGAGGGGAGTGATATGAGAGAAGAATGTACATCAAGAATTTTTAGAGGAAGGCACGACACGCAGGCCATATTTAAATTTTACAACCCCCTGTAAAACTAAAGCCATGTTGTTTCACCATACCCATTCAAGCATTCAAGATCAAATCACAATAAGCAATAATTCATACGATACAAATGATTCTTATTGTGTTCATATTATATCGCGCTACGCATACGGGGTTGAGGGCCAGCGCCCCTGCGGCGGTCCCGCTAACAATACATCATATGTATTTCAGATTCGCATCATATACGAATCCATAACCGTATGAACGCATGAACTTATTCATGAGAACAAAACCGCACTTGTGTATACATCATATGTATACGGATATATATCCCTTCATACGAATATATTTGAAAACACATACATCATGTATCATATACAGAATTAAAAATGCATATGTTATGTATCATATACATCATTCATACATGCTTACAACATACATGCTTCAAGAATACGAGAACCCATATATCATCTATATATCATATTCTTAGTCATAATACACATATGAACTCAAGAAAGGATACATCTTATGCTAATCACATAAACTCAATCTAAACGCACAATTGACTGGGTCTGATACCACTGTTGGGATTAGAACATACACGTAGCGGAATTTAAAATTTTTCTAATCCCAAATACGGATCTGTCAAAGGCGTTTAAATCGAGGAGATGAAGGCGTACCTTTTGCGTTTTGAGATCGTCCCTTCCTTTGCGTCTGGATCTCTTCAGATTCCACAACCTTCCGCGCTCTTGCTTCCGATCACGAGGAGCCGACGCTATGTGCTCCCACTAAACTAGGATATCCTCATCATAAAACACACCCTTCCGAGCTATGTGCTCGTGAAAGACTTTGGATGTTACTCCCTTTGTTAGGGATTCAACGATTATGGAGTATGTTTGAATGTGTTCGATAGAAAACTATCCATTCTGCACCCTATCCTTAACGGCTAGATATTGGAATAAAAGACTGTCGTCATATTGTCACTCTATAACTTTAATGGTCTTTCAATACTTTACACAATTTGCAGACCAGTGACAAGGTCGCGCAGTCATATTCCATGGTTGGATGCCTTCCAAAATGCTACATGCTTTGCTTCCATAAGGGAGGAAGCTCCAAGAAATGGTTCTACCAGCTAGCATGTAAATATGACCTGATGTGGATTTCTTAAATCTTGGCATCCATCGTGATCAGAATCAGAATACCCAATGATCTCCAACTGATCTGATCTACGATACATGAACATGTAATCTTTTGTTCTCTTTAGATATCTCATAACCCGTTTGGCTACTTTACAATGGTCCATACACGCGTTACTCATATATCTACCAAACATTCCAGTAATGAACACAAGATCTGATCGTGTACACACTTGAGCATATATATAAGACTCCCAACAGCTGAAGAATAGGGAATCTTTTCCATTTCTTTAATCTCAAGTGTAGTCATAGGGCATTGTTTGAGATTGAATTTATCTCGCTTAATAATAGGGGAGTCACCTAGTTTACCATCTTGCATGTCGAACCCTTTAATCACTTTATCAATATAACTCCTTTGTGATAATCCAAGAACACATCGTTTTCTATCTCGGTTAACCTAAATTTTTAATATAAAGGAAGCTTCACCAAGATCTTTCATTTCAAAGTTATTTGATAGAAAATTCTTGGTTTCCCGTAATAAATCTGAATTATTGGTGGCAAATAATATGTCATCAACATATAAAACTAGGAATATAAACTTACTCCCACTAACCTTACTATACACAATGATCAACAGGATTTACCTCGAGACGAATGAGATAATTACCTGATGAAATTTGTGATACCATTGACGGGAAGCCTGCTTGAGACGATAGATGGATTTCTTTAATTTGCAAACCATAGGCCAGGTTCTCCTAATGCAAAGTTCTTTGGCTGCTCCATATAAATCGTCTCATCAATGTCACCATTGAGAAACGCAGTCCCAACATCCATCTAATGGAGTTCAAGATCAAAATGGGCGACTAGTCCCATGATTACTCTAAAGAGTCTTTCGAAAAAATTGGAGAGAGAGTTTCTTTAAAATCAATCACTTCCTTTTGAGTAAAGCACTTTGCCACAAGACAAGCCTTATATCTTTCCACTTTGCCATTTGCATCCCTTTTGGTTTAAAATATCCATTTGAAACCAACAGGTTTTGCACCTTCCGGCAAAGGGATAGTATCCCAAACTTTATTGTCTTGCATGGACTTATACTCCTTATTCATCGCCTCAATCCACTTTTGAGAGTTGGAGCTTTGATTGCTTGTTGGAAGTTGACTGGATCATCTTCCACCATACCATTGTCTTCCTCATGTTCATGAGGGAAGACAATGTAATCATCCGAAATTGCATTTATCCTTTCTCATGTGGATCGTCTCAGCATCGTTTCTTGAGGTTGTTGAGTTTCCATTTGAAGAACTTCAACCTGTGTAGGAGGAATTTCAACCTGAACATCACCATGTAGAGGTTCTGGATTTACTTCTTTAATCACAACATGTATTGGAATTCCTATATTTGAATTCCTGTGTTTTTAGAAGCAACTGACAGATTCGACCCAATAATAGAGGTCGATTCTTCCTCGAAAGTGATGTTTGTTACTTTATTCTTCCCCCCAAGCTCAACATCCTCAAAGAAACGTATAGTTTCCGTTTCAAAAATATTCCTGAGAGTAAGATCATAAAACTTATAACCCCTTAAGGTTTCAGAATATCCAATAAAATAACTGCTTACTATTCTGGGGTCCAGTTTCTTTTCCTGTGGCCTATAAGGCCTTGCCTTAGCTGGACAACCGCAAATCTTAAACTGTCTTAGACAGACTTTTTGCCTGTCTTAAGCTCATAATGTGTTTTGGCAGTTGATTTAGTTGGTACTCTGTTCAAAATGTAGGCTGCAAATCTGCAATCTTTAGTGCTTCTCCCATTTACCTCATTATAATTATTCTTTATTGGGTTAGAAGCAGAAGCAGGATTTTTAACGGGTTTCTTTGAACAAAACCCTTTACAGCCTCTGAAAACTTTCTCTTTATGCCCTTCTCTTTAGAAGTGCTTGCCACATTAGTACTGTGAGTGCTTTCATGTTTTAGTCTCTCTTCTTCTTGCACAAGATAGGATATGAGCTCATTTACAGTCCATTTTTCCTTTTTGGCAGTTATAACTGACCTTAAACTGGCTATATTGTGTAGGAAGAGAAATAAGCACTAAGTGTATCAAAAGGTCCTCAGATAACTGAAGCTTTAATTCCTTAAGTTTTGAAGCTATGTGAGACATTTCCATAATGTATTCTCTTATATTTCATGCCCTTTATACTTTATAGAAATCAAGCGTTGCAAAAGCTTGCTTGTTTCTGCCTTATCACTTTTTACAAAGCGCTTTTCAATTCTGGCAAGAAAATCCTTAGCATTGAGAATACTTTCTATAATAGCACCTCAAATCAAAGGTCTTGAGAGGGTAAAGCTATACTCGGACTCCATTGAAGCCATACAGCTTATATTCTCTGAATGTGGTCAATTGCACCCGCTTAATCAGATCATTAAAGACATTCATTCTCTCATTATTAGGGATTGGGATTTGGAGATTATTCATTGCCACATGGAAGCTTTAGTGTGTGCTGATCGAATCGCCAGGAATGGATGTAGATCCAAAATAGGACATACTTATCTTCATGAACTTCCTAATTACTTTTTGGATCCTCTTTCTTTTGATTTGAGGTCGTGTTTGGGATTTAATCCCCCGATTTGGTTTTTGTGTAATGGCTGATACTCAAGCTTTGCTTGCCTTGAAATTCAAAAAAAAAAAAAGACTCCTGAGATGCCATGCTTTATGATCATAAGACTCCTGCGATTTAATCGCTCCCACTAACCAAAACACCTCCGTGTTTCAAAAATACTTTCATTCATAAGAGGAGGGGGAGGATTAGTCCTTAATGTAGGGTCTAGATCTATACATCCCAAAATTACCAGAATGTCATTCTTTTCCATTTAAAGAAATCCACATAAAAGATAATGGCAATAAATTCAAATAAATATAATCCCCATCGCAAGATACCGGTAACAACATTAATATTTTATCTTTGGATAATAATATTAATTGTCAGTGGCATCTTGTTGTAATGATCAAATATTGAGAATAAGATCTACCAAACAATAACTGTTCTTTGGAACACATTATTATTCGCATGATTATACCTGAGAATTGCCACATATTTACCATCACATGTGTCAATATATTTCTGCCAAGTATCAACCTTCCTTTGGGCCGATTAGATACTCGCATGAAAGTATATATACACTAACCATCTCTAATATGCCTCATAAACAATTTTCACAAGAGAGCACACTTTGGTGTGATATTGTGTCAATTTATTTAATTGGCATAAAAGACAAAAGACTTAAAATGGGCACAAAAATCTTCAAAAATTATTTGAAATTTATTGCCAATCTTATAATACCTTAATTGCACATATTTTAAAAAAAAATAACCACACAAAATATGTGCTAAATAATTCTCTCAAATTATATAATTCAAAAAATGATTCATAAATTATAAACATAAAGTCCCTTAAGAGAGAATTTCCATAAGGAAAAAAATTGGACCTTTCCTCTTTTTTGTTTCTGGAAATTAAATTATAAACATATAAGGCCCAAGAGAATTTTAAGAAAAAGGAAAAAAAATTGCACCTTATCTTGACCTTCCCCCTTTTTTTTGAGATAAAATCTGTAGGCCCAAAAAAAATCTGAGACAACGCAACCCAAAGCATAGAGAAACCTTTTAACATAAGCCCAAAACATCACGGCCCAAACATGTTGGTCCAAGAAACGCAAGCTTCTTCCTTTTTTTGATGAGAAATAATTCTGCAAACCCATAAGATTTTCCAAAAATTTTCCAGAAAAATTGTAGGTCCAGAACTTTTGGTGTTCACACCCCTTTCCTTTTTTATTTAAATGGCCCATTCATCAGGCCCAAAATGGAAAACCCACGAATCCTTTAGGCCCAAGAAGACGCAGCCCAAAAAACCTTCTTAAAGGCCCAGAAGCAACATGAACTAAATCCCCTTTATTTTAATATGTATATTCGCCCATTCATGCGTGGATCAAAACGAAAACCCAATGGTTTTTTATAAAACAATTGGACCTTGAAAATAATTTGGACTTACCCCTTTTTTTTTCTCTGGGCCTTCGTTTTTTTTAATTTTGGATCAGACTTGGAATTAAATAAAAACAGAAGCTGGAGGCTCCAAAACAACATTTAATTACCGTAACCAATGAGAGTTGACACATATAGTAAGGAACGGGCTCAACTTCTATAAGGAGGTGAGTTCGATTCCCTCTATCGTTGTGAGGGCTTTTTTGGTAGGCGATCTCATAAATCCCTTGTAAGTGCTCAAAGAGACTTGGGGCCGTACCTTGACCTTAATGGGGGACTGGTGCCGAACCCACGTATGTATAAAAAAACATTTAATTACTGTAATTATTACCATAATTTGCGTATTCATTCCTCATGGACCTGACGAATTTAATGCCATAATATGCGTATTCATTCCTCAGCAACGGATCTCACCAATCGACCATTTGTTTTTTTTTGTCTTCTTCTCCGGTGACGGTGGCTCAATTTCCGACAACAGAGAGCAAAAAGAAAAAAGTGTTTTTTCCACAGAAAATCAAGGCAAACGATGGATTTTCATATGGATCCATGGATTCATGCATAGATCGCGTTTTGAGTTTCTCCAGCGTCTTCTTCACAGTAATAAAAGAAAATCCATCCCCCTTTCCAATTCACACAATTGGAACAAACAGTAGAAGAAAACAATAATCCAAATGACCCGAAAAAGTGAACGAAAAAGGTAATAAATCATTGCGAAATTGATGACTCTGAACACCGAAAAACTGAAACCATGATAAGATGAAGAGGCCTAACCCATGGATTCGAACAGAGAACTTGTTTCAAAAATAAAACGCGCACACGTGTTTGTAGATCTTAAATCCAAACGATTTCATCGGATTTTCAAAAAACAAAGGGAACCCAAAACGAAAAGAAATTCTAGCAACACATGGATTCAAACAAGATGACGTGTAAATGTGAAAAATTTATATTAAATACTCAATATGTTGGCTCTGATACCATTGGAATTTCTTGAGCATACAAGTTCAATGGAATGATCGAAGGATAGCGGAAGCCTACCTGAATCCATGGATGTGTGTGACGGAAGGGCAAATCAACCAAGTTATCACCCAGGGACTAGAGGAAACCGACTGCGGATGGGAAAGCGAGGCGGCTGAAATGAAACCCTCGGCTAACCCAGGGACCATAGCCCTGAATTTATAGAGGGGCCCCGTATTCAGCCCATCAATGAATACGGGCCAGCAAATCGGGCCTCAGTATATATTAGTCCATGACACTAGATTGAGCTCACTTAATTCCTTAAACCTTATTAGATCACTTTACATTAGGGCACTGATAATAAATAATGGCACCCACATATAAATGTAATATGTGGCCCATTGTTGAATTATTCCAACAAAATGTGCTAGCCTATGATTCATATAGTACTTATAAAAACTTTCTCAAGTCAAGAACAAGTGTCTAGTTCCACTAATTGCTCAATATCTTGTTACAATTAATAAAACTCAATTCTCAAGCTCCAATCTTAATGTGACTATGCAAGGTTAACAAGTATGTCTCTACCGTGCCCATTAAACCATTCATTCATGCAAACTTCATACTGCGTTTGGTTTCTTGGAACCCAATGGTTGGAATTGGAATTGGGGTGGGAATTGGAATTGGGCTGTTTGTTTTGTTGGAACCTAATTCTATGGAAGTATGGTTTCTGGAAAAAGGTTGGAAGTGGGTTCCATGGGCCTAATGATGGAACCCATTTCAGTTCTATAGAAATGATATTTTCTGGACAATATTACCCTCATATGAATTTTTGTGGACATCTGTGCCCATTCAAAATAAAACCTTCAACGTCCAGAGCAGAGCAGCGAGACATATCCTGGATTACGACCGGTGCCGAGCTTCACGGCGGAGGTCGCAAAGAAAGAGAGACGACCGAGAAATCTGGTTTTATTGAATTCCCGTACATTTTCCAGTAGAAGATACGATGAGCTGATGGCGCCGATGAGCTGACCAATCCAGTAGAAGATACCAGTGAGGATTGTGCTCTCTAATGCTTTCTTCTGAGAAATCCGTTTGAGCCTTGCAACAGACGGGAATGGACAGCGATGTGCTCTATCTTCCTTTGGAAATCATCAGAAACATTCTCAAGTGACTTCCGGTAAAATCCCTAATCCGATTTCAATGTGTGTAAAGATTGGAAAAATATCATAAAAAGTCAATCTTTCATTGTGGAGCACCTTCAACTGTCCAGTGATCAAAACCCCTCTCTTCTTTTCAACTTTTATGGAGGGGGTTTTCCTTTTTCCCTAGTGTGTGCATCTGCTGGATTATGGGTTGCAATTCCGTGGAGTTCATAGAGCACCTTCGATCAATTCCTTAAAGGGTGCTGGTATCCTTAGTTCTTGTAATGGCCTGCTTTGTCTTGCAATCCATGAGTCTGTCCAATCCCCTCCTTTGCTTGCATTGTGGAATCCTGCAACTATAGCAGTCCGACATGTTCCCAAAAACAGAACTGATTATTTTGACTTGCTTGATGAATGCGTGACAGGATTTGGGTTCAGCCCAGTTGTTAATTATTACAAGATAGTGAGAGCTTATTCTGTGGTTTGTGAAGCGGTTAGTCGAGTTGAAGTATTTTCGTCGGAGATGATGCTTGTGGTGGTCGGAGATGCTGTGGGGGAGGGGAATTTTTTTTTTGTCGTGGAGGGCATATTAGTATTTTTACATTATAAATATAAATATTAAATTAAAATAATACCCCACTACTTCCAGCATACCAAACAAACTTTTAATCTCACTTCCACTTCCAGTTCCACTTCCAATTCCATCAAAACCAATTCCGTGTACCAAACGGGGCAACAATAAATAATGGCACCCACATATAAGTGTAATATGTAACCCATTGTTGAATTATTCCAATAAAATGTGCTAGTCTATGATTCATATAGTACTTATAAAAATTTTCTCAAGTCAAGAACAAGTGTCTAGTTCCACTAATTGGTCAATATCTTATTACAATTAATAAAACTCAATTCTCAAGCTCCAATTCTAATGTGACTATTCAAGGTTAACAAGTATGTCTCTACCGTGCCCATTAAACCATTCGTTCATGCAAACTTCAAGGCATTAAGAAAGAACAAAGACAAACAACGTATCCATTGTGTGTATGATGATTTATCATCATCTAGTTCATATTTGTTATAAAAAAAACCAAAGGTTGGTGACAGAGGAAAAAGTATTTTCGACTCCCTCTCACTTCAAAAAATTAATTGATTAACTGAATGTGTGGAGTACAAATTGGTTCGTTACAACTGACAATTGAAATAATAATAATGAATAAAATATCCATTTGTTTTAAGTTTATTGAAAACAATTACGTTAAGTTTTAATAAACTCCTTTGTCAACGGGATAAAGTGAATTTATTAAAGGTAAAGCTTATTTTTTGGTCAGATTAGAAGTGGTAAAGTTAGAGACCCAAAGCAACATAATAATATCCAAGAATCGAACAAATTACTTACATTATTTTACTATTTCTTAATTATTGATATCGATGTCATTATTAAATTTCTTTTTTATTTAAAATAATTTTTTCAAATATTATTTTAACAACTTTTACCCGATTAAATTATAATTTCCATCATATCAAGCCACCCATTATACATATATTATTATATATCCCATGTTTTTAAAACTTCATACCCTCAACTTTCAAACTTTCATTTGTAATTAAAATGCAGCCATACTTGATTGAGTCATGAGGATGCTGTAGTCGTAACGTAGAAAAAAGTTAAAAGACGAAGTTTGCTAATTTCGGAATTATTTAACTTCCTAAGGTTTAACTTCATATTGAAAAAAAAGTCCTCTTTCGAGAGTCTGGTTGAGAAAGTTAATCAAATATGAGCTGTTAATATATGCTTTTTTAAAGTCTATATTGTTTTAAAAAAATTTGAGTGGGTATAAAATATAAAATAAAGATAATCTAAAATAAATACTTTTAATTAATTTATTTAATTTTCTTAATCTTTCCAAAAAGAAAGTTGATTGGTTTTTATATTAAGTGTTGGAGGTAATATAACAATATAAAACACATGTATGATTAGGTAAAAAAAGGCAATTTGCGTTATAATATAATATCATACAGCCTTGCTAGTTCCACAGTACCAAGTTTGGGATATTACAGTCAGTCACAGACCACAAAACCCAAAAGCCAGAAAAACCACACATCTTCTCTTCTATCCCTTGGACTACTCGCCACAAGACTTCACTTTTTAGGAATCAAGAGCCTGTTAAATGAAAATATTTTGATGTCTTGAACCGGTGGAAGGACAATCAATAACAATTTTCAATTCTTTCAAGGATGGCAGTTGATATTCTTAACATTTCAATCACTACAATAGCTAATGATCCAACTTTCAGTATTTGAAATTGAAGATAGTAATGATGATTGAAGGCTGAAGCAAAATCTTGTGTGTTGCATTGTGTGACTTATTTTCCTATGAACTTAAGTTCAAGTGTTTATTATTGTCGATGTTGTTTAGAGCTTACTTTCTATACTTCAAGTCAGGATGTTGTTGTTGGCTGTTAAAATTGTTGTTTTCTAGAAGAAAAAGATTTTCAGTTAAGTAGGTCTCAGGCCAGTAGGTTAGGCCACACAAATGAAGGGGATTTTTGCTATCGGGCCTAAACTGTTCAGGGCAGAAGCAGCCCAACTTCTTAGTGGTAGTGGGACCTCATCATGTGTTTTAATACTATATGAAAATGTGATTTATTTTTACATGATTGTGAATTGTATATATGACCATATGATAAACTGTGGTTTCTCTTGGAATTTTCAAATCTCACCATTCCTTTCAATAAAATACAGCTAAGCCGGGTAGCTCAATAGGCAAGGAAGTGGTGTTTGAGGAGGTGTAGAAGGTAAGAAGGATGGATGAGGAGGAGGGGGAAGGAAGGAAGAAATTCACAAATATATATTTTGGTTTAATTAGTAGTTAATGATTTGTTTTAATATAAGCTTTAATAGCTTAAATGGATTTGTATATATATTATTGTATAAATTATGTATATAGTAATATAAGACAGAATACAACTGTGTGAGGATGTCTTCTAGCAAGATACATGTAAGTGTAATCCTTGATGGGTAACAAAAAGAGGTTAAGGATTTAACATGAGTAGATAAACTTGAAGAACGATTTTAAATGAAGAACTATTATTCAAATCTACAACAATAGAGTAATAATCCCATGATTAAATCTGGCTAATTGAATTATTCAAAGAAAAATCTGGCTAATTGATATTCCTGAAAAATAAGTTTATGCAAAAGTTGTTTAAAAAGTTTAAAATTTTTCAGGAAATCCTATTCTAATCAAGTTATCAATTATAAAAGTGGTGTTTATAGAAAAAATGACTCTTATGCCTAAGATAACTACATTTATGGACTAAGGAGTTTAGAATGGGTGGGATATCGGAAAGGTGTCACAATCTTTATAATAGTTCATTGTCCTTGGAGACAAAGGAAAATTTCCAAACACGGGGGGAAAGTTTAGAATATAATGTCCATAGAAACAAATCCTTCACTAGCATCATTATTTTCTAATTTCCAGTTTAGTTGCATTATATGAAGTGGCAATCTTATTATGTAAAAATTTAATATATATATATATATATATATTAAATTTTTACATTATAAGATTGCCACTTTAAGAGCGTTCGCGCGCACACATTACTTCTTTAAATCCTGACGTCTATGATGAGTGATGTATTTTAATTTTTTCTAACTCAATTTCATACATTCTTAAAATTAAAAAACGAATATAGTTTAATTCAAAGCTTTGAACTAATCTTAAGATTATCAATTTAACTTTTAAGATTTCCAATTTAGCTTTTCAAAACATTCAACGTACATATGAGTAAGGGTAATATGCTTTTTTATTAATTGTTAGTAAAAGATATATCAATGCTCTTCATTAACATTTTAAGATTTGGGGAATGATGAAATCACTAAGCTGAGGGAAGGTATACCAAGCTTTCCTGTAGGCAGATGCTGCATGTCCCATCTCTTATGGTGGTGGTGGTGGTAATAATAATAATAATTATTATTATTATTAGGTTAGCATCACATCACATAGAATTAAAAGTCATAATTAGGTTAGCATGCCATCATAATAATAATCCTTATTGAAAAAAATGTTTATTACATTTAATTACAAACAGCACTTCAAATATGATAGGACAATAGTTATATCTAAGAAAAATATTTTTACAGTAAATTATACAATTTTTGAATCATAAAAATGATTACTTAATGGAATTTTTTTCTATTTATTTAACACATTTATTGTAATTTATTTACTTTTCGATCGGCTTCAATTTTTTCCACTGGTATGGTGATTTTTTTTAAAAATACCGTAAATAAATTTTTAAAAGGAAAAAAAAGCATTGTGAAGCTCTTGATAAATAAAACAACTAATTCATAGCTACGAATTTTAGCCCTTATTTGTGTAAATGGACTTTATATATTCTTACGGATAACATATTTAGCTCATATATATTGAACTTTCAAATTGCAATATTAGAGGAATGGTCAAACATGTTTAGAGCCGTGGGTTGGTAAATTTTGAAGATGAAAATTTTCTAAAATTTTGATTCGATATTCATATTTAAATGGCTTAGTCAACTAGCTACCTACTGTGAACAATTTAATTTTCTTTATCAGAAAGCCGTCACTTATACTTTAAAATGAAGTGCTAGCGAAACTCAATGGAAATGATCAGGACCAATCTTCAAACTTTGAAATTTTGAGCCAATCGAAGTTAGAGATATATAATTAGCGTACTATAAAATACACGTTAGGTTCAAGTTCCATTTAGAAATAATATACTTAAAACTTAATGGATGTTATAAATATATTAAATAAGTGCATGTCCATTGATTCTTGATCTTCTGCATAATAAATGATGTACATAAATTGTTACTGAGAAACTAAAGAGTTGAGTCACAATTAATATATGTATTAATTGCACTATTAATTGTTGTGACCTTTGGAGGTCATTCTCAGAGCCTATAAATAGGGCATTGTACTTAATGAATGGAATAGAGAAAACTGAATGTGCATTGCTCTCCCATCTTCTCTTCTCTTATCTCTTATCTTGAAAGTTCTTACTTTTATAACACGTTATCAGCACGATTGTTCTTACGAAGATATACTTCCCCCATAGTTACCTTAATGATTTCATCTACTTTCTTTTACTGTACATTTATTTAATATTAATCTATCTGGGATAATCTTAGCCACTATATGGAATTAAAGTGAATCTTTTACTAATTGGTTTAAACATCGGGTTTCATGGCTTAGATTGGAGATTATTATTGTTTTTCTTATTATAATCTCATTTACAAGTTCTTATATATATATATATATATGGCTAGATGCCTTGCATCTATCTGATTTTATATTCTATATGATGACCAGAAGTCATATTTCTCTTAATATGGCCAGAAACCATATTCATTTGATTTTTCATATTTCCTTAAATATGACCAGAAGTCATATTCATTTGATTCTATGGTATATGGCCAGAAGCCATATATATATATATATTATACTCTATCTTATGGTCAGAAGCCATATACAACTTTTATCTTGAAGATAAAAGGTCAAAAGTCATAAATTTTTATTTTCTACTTTATTATATGGCCAGAAGCCATTCAGCCTTAGTTTTCTATTATAAAATTATATGGTCAGAAGCTATATAATTTAATTCCCCATTTTGGCATTAGTGGCCTGAAGCCATGAGAATTAAATGGCCTGAAGCCATAAAGTTTTAATTTTCTTGTTTTAAATATTAGGTTCCATGATTGATTCTTATTATAATATCATTCATAAGTTCACACATATATATTATTTATATTGTTATTATCAATTTGCCCAGAAGCCATATACATATGATTTTATATTCATAAATTATATGACCAGAAGTCATATTTCTTTTATTTATGATTTTGATACAATATGGTTGGATGACATTTTTTTTAATTATCCAATTTTGAGATTTTATGGCCATAAGCCAAATTCCTTTGATTCCATGATATATGGTTATAAGCCATATAATCTTAATTTCTATTATGAGATTATATAGCTAGAAGATATATAACTTTTATTCTTTATATTATAAAATGGTCAGAAGCCGTATAGCCTTGATTTTCTATTATGAAATTATATGGCATTAATTTCTCATCCTAATATGATTAGTTGGCCTGAAGTCATGAGAATGAAAATGGCCCGAAGCCATGAAGTTTTAATTGTTATGGAGGCATGAGATTAATTGTCAAATATAAGTTTTTGTATTGTTATATTGCATTTTATATTTTCATAATTTCTTTTATTACCTTAATCTGAACTATGATTAGAAATTTAAGTTTGTGACTCTTGATATTACTGGAAAGACATATTTATTTTCAATATATGATTTATGTTTTGCCACCATAAAAGTCTCAATCG